>VMDO01004863.1:0-118966 GCA_007922755.1 Pedetes capensis
CATCATGTTTGGAAGAGTGGCAGGTCAACGGAAAAGAGGAAAACCCTCCACCAGATGGATTAACACAGTGTCTGCAACAATGGGCTTAAACATAAATAAGATGGTTTGCCTGGCACAGAATCGGCAAGTGTTTTGATCTGCTGTACATAGGGTTGCTATGAGTCGGACTCGACTCGACGGCACCTAACAACAACAACAACTGACAACGGTGTTTCATCTGTTGCACATAGGGTCACTATGAGTTGGACACCAACTCAACGGCACCTAAAAACAACAAAAACAAGAGATAATTATTTTGCAATTTGCTGTTCTTTATATATAATTTTTTTACAATGATAGTATAAATAGCAATAGTAAATGTTGCTTTATTTTTTGTATGCCTAAAATTTATCTAAGAGCAAGACAACTAAAAATTAAATCTAAACAATATACACTATTGTAACACAGACCAAAGGGATTTCCTTCTTTTAAGTTCTTATTTTAGCACATACCAATTTATACTCCTCATAAGAGGCATGCCATGAAAAAAAAAAGGCAAAAATAGATGAATGTTTACCTCCTGCTTCCAATATCCTTATCACTCTCCCGAGATGGTCATGAACAGAGTTAAATGTAAAAAACTTAACATGTGCAATACATCATCACATTTTCTAGTAGATTTTTTTCTGAATGGTATTTCTATAAATTAAAGTGAGGGATTTAAACTTTAAAGCTACTATGTAATTAACGTGAAAATGCAAATTTGTAACTCAAACCTAGTAACACAAATTAGAAGTGAAAACCTAATGACTTTAGGTTATGATGTGCACACATATATATACATGTGTATATTATACATATCTGTGTTATAAGTTTATAGGTATTGTTTTCTTTTGGGAGAAGACTTTCCTCTGCCAAGATCAAGCAAAAGGAAGAATAGTAATTTATTTACAAGTTAAAAACTGGGCATACCTTTAAATTTTCAACAATATATAACATTTATATGGTATTACAAAAATTCTCTATAAAAGTGTTAGTTGAAGTCTACATAAGAATAAGGTCTATTTTGAGAACAGCACTTATCACTGCCCAAAATAGTTCAGAAAATATTGCAGATCACAAGAAAGATTTAGCTTCTACTACAGCAGATAACTTTGAAAAATATTCTTCAGGTATTTAACGAGGCAGCACATTTTTCTCTCCCATTAAATTATTGGACTTTTTATATAAGACTGTGATTTGATTTTTCTAAAATGAAAACTGTGAGTTTACATTAGACATGTCTAGAATATTTAAGTTTCTTTAAACAATACTGTAGGGAGAGGCACTTGGAACAATATTGAATAAGCCTAGAACACTATTAAGCTTTTGCCACAAGGAAAGTTCAAATATTAGTAGAATATTCACTAAGTAAAATGAAAATACTACCTGGTTTCTAAGGAGCACAATTAGCCACAACATCTAAAATGGGATTTATTTGATGAACTGTAGTAAACTCTCATAACATTTGCTGTAACTCAGGTAGAAATAGGCAAGTATTCACATGTCAGTCTATAGTCCAGAGAGGTATTTCAGCTCAAAAATGCCAATCCTCCCATCTGAAATCACTTAGAAATTACTGATGTAGTATTTGGAAGAGTTTCTGCAGAGATTTTTAGGCTGACATACAGTGCTCAGTGTTTTAGAAGGTTAGGCAAACTCAGTTCTCCTTTGTTCAACAACACCTCATTTCCACTACATAAAATCTAGTCTCCAGTCCCACTATCCAATGCCTTACATTAGGTCCTACTACATTGTTCCACACAAAGTGATTACGTTATAAAAAGCCTCCAGATCGGTCTGTTCAAATGTAACAGCTGGTTTCAGTAATGTTCCAGGAGCAAAGGAACTTTCTCCAACAATTCTCAGGTTGATAAATTTGATTTCCTAAGTATTCTCCATAAAATGACTGTGAATAAGTCCAAAAATTTGTTTGAAAATAACCAAACCACCCACGGGGAGAAGAAGCACCCTTCATTCCACAGGACTCTAGGTTGGGGAAGAAATTCTTTTACTAGTGACAATAAGCAAAGCCTCCCAATTTCTGCTCTATGGTCATCTTTCACACTGATAGTTATTGCTGAGGAGCTAAATAAAACCTAAGCTTAACATTATGTCAGAAGTGATGTGGTCTACATTTATCTTGAGGTGGTCTCAGAAAAGGATTCTGAGAATTAGGAAGTTCAAAGAACCAGTGACAGAATTCTAGATGATGAAAATCAACTTTTTCAGACACACACACACACACACACACACACACACACACACACATGCATCTTCTTTTGCCTGTTGAAATAGTTATCTTTTGTCTTTGTGATTGGCTCTGGTGTTTCCTTCAGTTTCAGTTGTGACTGCCTTTCCAGTAATCTTTTGCATGCTGAATAAGATTGTACTTTTCCTCCATGTCCTTCTCCCATTTCTGTAGTGCTGGGGATTGAACTTGGGACCTCAGAGACTGCAGCGCAGTGCTCTTACCAACTGAGCTAAATCCCAGCCCGTACTTTCCCTTAGCTGGATGTATAACCAACCCCTGTGTTGCCTTAAATATGACTTCTTGGATTATTTTATGCTTCAGTAGTTCTTCCATATTTTGACTATACTAATACCAGCCATTGAAAACCCTATGGGGGTCACTATGAGTCTGACACAACTTGGTGGCACCTACAAACAACAAAAACAATAATGCACTAATGGCATCTTGGTGGTACTTGGGCTGCACCAGGTGTTTGGTGACAGTGTCACAGAGGGCCATGATCTTGTCCTTGTCGAAGAGGCTGAACAGGTTACAACAGCCCTTCATCTCTGACTAGCTGAACCCTAACATCTCCACCCCCAAGAAGTAGAGAGAAGAAAGTGATAATAATGTTGCCCCTATCACCCCCAGGGCTGTGCCTTGGTGATCTACACTGGAAATGCCTTTCTGCTGGGAATTTCGTAAATGGAAAAATGTTAGTTGGCAATTCTAATTTGCTCCTTTCCTTCAACTGCCTCTTGTCCATAGGACAATTGAATAAATATGATAGTGAAGTGATGGAGATCACTGATAATGTTTCAGTTCTGAGTGATAACAATGAATGTGATGACTAAAAGGTAAATTATAGTAATGCTAATGAATAAAATAATAAATTACTAGATTGGATTGTTTTAAAACCAACATGTACAACTTCTATAATTCTTCCCCCAAACTAACACGTGACTGCAAGTCTAATCCACATCTCTAAAACTGTTGAAAGTGTTGGGATTAGATTTGAGAATGTACAATATATTTGATGACTGAGGCAAATATTATGACAGCACTGTCTGAGGTCATTCTACAGGTAGGTAGAAGAAAAATTTAAAACAGTTATAAATAGGAGAGGATAAAAGGATGCAAGGGGAGGTAATGTTTCTATACCTCATTCACACTGGTAAAATATTAATAGGAGATAACTATGACAAAATGTATTTATTTATTATTATTTTTTGCAGTGCTGGGGGCTGAAACCATGGACTTATACATGCCTTGCAAGTGCTCTACCACTGAGTTGCACCCACAGCCCCTCTTTAATATTTTGTCTTGAGACATGATCTCTCTAAGTTACACAGGCTGCCTTTGTCCTTAAACTTGTGATCCTCCTATCTCTACCTCTTGAGTTGCTGGTGTGTACCACCACGCACACATAAGAAGATGTATTTATAATAGGATGTCTAGCACAATGACTAAACGGGCTAAACAAAAGAATACACATGAAAACACTATGTTGTTGTTGTTGTTAGGTACCATGGAGTTGAGCCCGACTCATAGTGATCCTATGTACAGCAGATCGAAACACTTCCAGATTCTGTGCCAGGCATATGATCTTATTTATGTTTAAGCCCATTGTTGCAGAAACTGTGTAAATCCATCTGGTGGAGGGTTTTCCTTTTTTGCATTGACCTGCCACTCTCCCAGACATGAGGTCTTTCTCCAGGGATTGATCTCTCTTGACTACATGTCTGAGATATGTAAGATGCAGTCTGGCCATTCTTGCTTCCAAGGATGGAACTCAAAAAAATATTTGAGTAATCCACATGACAGGAAAAAGATATCAAAACAGAAACAGAAATATAAAACAACCAGAAAAGTGAAAATAAAGCTGACAGATACAGTCCCTGACATATCAATTATATTTTAAAGGTATTATACTGAGTGAAAAAAAGCTGGTTCCAGAAGGTCATATACTATATATTTACACACACACACACACACACACACACACACACACACACACACACACCACTATCAAAATGAAACATTATAGTGATGGAGAAGAAAGTGGGGATTCAGGATGGTGGAGTAGATGGTAGGTATGACTACAACAGGTAGTGTGAAGATCATTGTGGGGGAAGAATCATAGTGCAATATGATGGCATGATGGTCAGAAGTCCACATATAGGATAAAATATCATAGAACTAAATGTGCATTGTACTAATGTCATTTTTCTGTTTTTATGTTACTTTAGTTGCATAATATACAACCATTGGGGGAAATTGAATGAAGGGTGAAAGTGTCTCCTCAGTATTATCTTTGCAATTCTTATGAATGTATGCATATAATTAGATCAGAATTAAAAGTTAAAAAAAGAAGGTTGGGGGTGTAGTTCAGTGGTAGAGCACTTGTCTGGCATGCACAAGGCTCTGGGTTCAATCCCTAGGGAAGAAAAGTTAAGAAGTAATAAAAACAATATTTTGAAAGTTACAAAGTTAACTATGCACCCAGTGGTATGGTAATGAGGAGAAATAAGGGCCTGATTCAACTTAAATAAATTAAGGACAATTCAGAGGAAGCAACATTTGCCTTGAAACTTGAAAGATGAATAGGAATTTGTTAGGCAAAGCACAAAGATGACCAGGACACTTCAGGTGCATAAAATCTATGTGCCCAAAAAGGCAAATGTGAGGGAAGAGGGAAGAATACATTTGGAGAATGGCAAGCAGCTCATTACAGATTAAATATCTAGTATAATTAGGGGTGGGAGAAGGACCTGGCAACCCCCTCCCAAAAATCAATCTGCCATTGAAAACCCTAGGAACAGCAGAGAAGCACTGACAATAGTGTTTCCCCTGTTGTACAGAGGGTCGCTATGAGTCGGATACCGACTCAACGGCACCTAAGAACAACAACAAGAACAACAACAACAACAACAACAACAACATAATTAGGGGAGCAATAGCAGGTCTAGTGAATTAACTTTGTGGACAGTCAGTGAAAACAAGTCTATTTGCCTATTATGCTGTCTTACATCCTTTTCCCCAGATACAAATTGTATCACTATGATTTCATGGTAGAACTTTCAGAAGAAAAAAACTTTTTTTTCTCTTTTATATACCTCAGGGCACTGACCTTCAATTATACTTTGTAATCATGCATGTGTCCTCAAGATTATAATGGAAGAAACAGTACTGAAGAGGCCAGGGAACAATTCAGAGGAGGCAGAAATGGATTTGATTTTGTCTTTTTTTGAGACATCTCATGATCTAGCCAAGGCTGTCCTTGAACTCAGGTAGCCCAGGCTAGTCTCAAACTTGTAATTCTCCTGCCTCAGCCTCCTGAGTGTTTGGGATTATAGGTGTGAGCTAGCATGCACGGCTCTGGAAATAAAGTGAAAAATCAGAATACAAGTGCATAAGTCTTTTGTAAAATGAAATTATGTCTACTTTTTCTTTTTTATAATTATTGTGCTTTCTAAATTTTCTACAATAAACATACTGTTATACTTGACACAGCAATTATAAATTTAATAAATTTGATTATATTGCAGTTCCTTTTAAAATTATATATAAACATTTCTATTAATGTTTCGGGCTGGGATTTAGCTCAGTTGGTAGAGCGCTGCGCTGTAGTCTCTGAGGTCCCGAGTTCAATTCCCAGCACCGCGAAAATGGGAGAAGGACCTGTCAATCCACTCCCAAGGCAATCCCGAAATAGTCAGCCATTGAAAACCCTATGAGGGTCGCTATGAGTCAGACTCGACTTGACGGCACCTAACAACAACAGTTAATGTTTCAGTAACAATATAATGTGCTTATCCATAAAATTATTAATTCATAATTTTATATTTATTTCTCATTTTCTTCCCTATAGAAATGAAGGCATGAAGTTATCTCTGCATATGTAGTATTAAGTCTGTTCAACAGAACTTTCTATCATAAAGGATATTTTCTATGTCTGCACTATTCAACATAGGAGCTACTAACCACATGTAGCCTGCAGCTATACCACTGTAGCATCCAATCCCATCAGATCTCAGAAGCTAAGCAGGGTTGGATGAGAGACTGCCTGGGAACACCAGGTCCTGTAGGTGTGGGAGAAGCACCCAGAAACCCATTCCCAAAAAACAATCAGCCATTGAAAACCTTCTGAATAGCAGAGAAGCACTGACAATAGTGTTTCCCTGTTGTAGGTAGGGTTGGTATGAGTTGGACACCAACTCAAGAGCACTTAACAATAACAACAAACATGTGTAACTACTCTGTATTTGAAATGTAGCCAGTGCAACTGAAGACCTGAATTTTTAAATTAATTAATTAAAATATTAGTTATGCAGCAACACCCTGTATTGGACATCGTAATTCTAGAGACTAGTGCTAGGGAAAGAGTGGGTCCTAAATAGAACATTATGTGATGATTTGATATCATTTGGTGGTGCTGGAATAAGAATAGAAATAAAATGTGGAAATACCTGATGTAGAACATCATTAAAAATGAGCCAGTTTTGGAAGTCACTGGCCTTAACACTGAGAGGAATGGGGAAATGATGGCTGTCTCCATAGTCAAATTAACATTTATTAGTGTGCTTAAGTGCTCTACAACTGTGGTCTCCAACCTTTTTGGCACCAGGGACTGACTTCATGGAAGACAATTTTCCACAGACTTGGTGGAGATGGTTTGAGGATAGGAGCCTGTGGGGATGGGCTGTAAATACAACTGAGCCTTACTTGCTTGCCCATCACTCACCTCCTGCTGTGCCACCCAGTTCCTAACAGGCCACGGACGTGTACTAGTCCACATGTGGCAATTCTGTACTGGTACAGTCCATGGCTCAGGGGTTAGAGACCTCTGCTCTGTAAGTATGAATTCACTTAATTCTCCCAAACCCAAGAGCTAAGTAGTATCATTTCCCCTCACTCTTCACAGAAGTAAATTGGGGCACAGAGATGCAAAGTAACTTATTCAAGAGCACCCCAGTGTTCAATCCAGGTAGTTGTGGTTCTCCTGTCTCTTAGCCTCTATGCTGTGAGGTCTAGATGAACAAAAGCCTTTTCTTACAACTGAAGTGGTTTTTTAATGTTAATTGTACAAGTTTAACTTCTGTAGGGACTGAAGTCAATTTAGATGGATTTTCTAACTTAGGCTTTGCTATGGAATGAATGTTTTTATTCCTTCTTCCATTCATATGTTGAAACCCTAATTCCCAGTGTGATGGGTTTTGGAGATGGAGCTATGGGAGGTAATTAGGTCATGAGGGTAGATATTTCATAATGGGATTAGTGTACTTATTAGAAGAAACAGAAGCTGGACACAGTGTTACACTCCTGTAACCCTAACAATTGGGAGGCTAAGGCAGGTAGATTGAGAGTTTCAGGCCAGCCTAGGCTATATAACAAGTTCCAGGTAAACCTAGTCTACCTAGTGATATCTTGGTTCAAGAAAAACAAACCAAACAAACAAAGCACTAGCTTGCTTTCTTCCTTTTTACAATGTGAGGAAGCCAGGAACCCTCATCAGAACTCACTCACTTTGGTATGATGATCTCAGATTTCCCAGTCTCCAGAACTGTGAGAAATACAGGTTATTTCTGTTATTTAAGCTACTAGTCAGTGGTATCTTGTTAAAGCAATCTGAACTAAAACATTCGTCATATAGCAAAGCAGAGTAAAAATTATACATAGTATATTTGTTCTGTTTGCTTCAGTGGATACACAGTAACTTTTGAAATTCATCCAACAAATATTTATAATGTGAAACTAAGTGCCAGATACTGTGTTAGGTTCTGAAGCTATAAATATAAAGAAACTGTTTTATCTTTTCTCTGGAATTCAGAAACCAATAAAAGAAAGCTACCTTGAAGGTGGGTGCTGTGGTGTATGCCTGTAATCCCAGCAACTCGGGAGGCTGAATCAGGGGGATTGCAAATTCAACCCAGACACAGCCTGCACAACATAGTGAGACTCTGTCTCAAAATTTAAAAATAAGGATATTAGAAGGTGGAAGGACCTCCCTTGCTCATGGATCAGAAGAATTAATATTATGAAAAAGGCTTTACTAGAAAAAATGATCTACAGGTTAATGCAATCCCCATCAAATGACATCCAGTGACATACTCTCCAGAAATAGAAAAAAATAATTATAAAATTCGTATGGAAGCACAAAAGGCCATGTGTAGCCAAAACAATAGTAAGGAGCAAAAACAGTGCAGGAGATATCACAATACCTGGCTTCAAACTATACTAAAGGGTTATAATGGCCAAAGGGCTTGGTTCTGGCACAAGAACAGGCATGAAGATCAATGGAGCAAAATAAAAGACCCAGAGATACACTCACACAACTACAGCTACCTGGTCTTTGGCAATGGGGCTAAAGATGCACATTGGAGAAAAGATAACCTATTCAACAAATGGTGTTAGGAAAATTGGATATCTATATGCAAATGAATGAAAATAGACTAGCATCTCAATCTGTAGGAGAGTTAACTCAAAACAGATCAGAGATCTCAACATAAAACCAGAAACCATAAAACTACTAGAAGAAAAGATAAGGAATACACTCCAACACATAGGCATAGGCAAATACTTCCCTAACAAGAATCCAATTTCCCAGGAATGTACAGCAAGAATCAACAAGTGTGATTACATAACACTAAAAAGCTTCTGTACAGCAAAAGAAACAATAGCATAAAGGAGAGCCAACAGAATGGGAGAAAATCTTTGCAGCCTACATATCTGACAGAGGACTAATTTCTAGAATATACAAAGGATTTAAGAAAACAAACACCAGGAAAACAACCCAATAAATAAATGGGCAATAGAACTGAACAGACTGATTTCAAAAGAAGAAACAAAAATGACCAATAAACACATGAAAAAATGCTCAAAATCCCTAGCCATTAGGGAAATGCAAGTCAAAACAACACTGAGATTCCATCTCACTCCAGTAAGAATGAACAAAACAAATAATAGCAAATGCTGGTGAGGATGTAGAATTAAAGGCACACTTTTTCACGGCTGGTGAGACTGTAAATTAGTTTAGCCACTTTGGAAGTCAGTATGGAAGTTACCTTAGAAAACTAAGAATAGAACTGCCATATGATCCAACTATACTACTCCTGGGAATATATTCAAAAAAATATAAGTCATCATACCACAGGGACACTTGTACTTCCATATTTAATGCAGCACTCTTCACAATTGTCAGGGTATGGAATTAACCAAGATGTCCATCAACAAAGGATTGGATTAAAAAATTGTGGTGTATATACACACTGGAATATTACAAAGCAGTTAAAGAAGAATGAAATTATGTCATTTGCAACAAAATGGATGGAACTGGAGAATATTATTTTAAGCAAATTAACCCAGGCTCAAAAAGAGAAATACCATGTTCTCATTCATATGTCGTAGCTAAATCTAACATAAATGAAGAAAATTTTACATATATAGATTTATAAAATCTATTTATAAAAATAAACAACCATACCTAAGAATGGAAAATATAAGTGGACCCAATGGGAGGTGGGAGGGGATCAGCAGGTGAGAGCAGAGATTGAGGAAGGGAGAAAGGGGAGAGGAAACAATATAGAAGGGTTAAGAGGAAGAGGAAACACAAAATACAGGATGTAACTATATAAGAAAAAAAGGGAAGAAAAATTCAGTGAGCGTATAACCCATGTATGATCCTCATTACATATTAAAAACTTCTACTCTTTTTTCTTTAGTTCATATTGTTCTATAAAATATGTAAGGTGATGAATGGATAGGCAAAATTGACTTAATAGTTGCAGAATGGATAGATCCAATGACTTATTACTCTGTACTCCAGTAACATTCATAAGTTTTAAAAAATGTGGGGGTGGAGGTGCAGCTTGCTAGCAGGTGTGAGGTCCTGGATCAACCACCACTACTACATAAATAAATAATGACGACGACGATGATGATGATGATGATGATGATAATAATAATATAATAATAATAATACCATTGGTCTGGGAAGATAGCACAGTAGTAGGGTACTTGCCTAGAATATACAAGGCTCTGGGGTTGATCCCCAACACCACAAGAAAAAAAGAAAATACATGCTATGGTTTGAATGGGTCCCTTCTAAAATTCAGGTGTTGCCAATGTGATTGTCTTAGGTCCACGGGCTTTAAAAGGGGATTAGGCCAGGTGGGCTGCTTCAAGGTGGATAGGATTAGGCCCTTATAAAAGAGAGTTCACACAGTGTTGGGCTAAGTCTTGCCCTTCTGTGTCTTTGCCATGTGAGGATCCAGCAGCAATGAGGCATTATCCTGGAAGCAGAAAGCAGCCCTCACCTGACAACTGAATTTGCTATCACCTCCATCTTGGACTCCCAAGCCTCCAAAACAGTGAGAAAATAAATCTCTTTAATTTATATGTTACTCAGTCTCTGATATTTTGCACAGACAAAGCAACATAAAATAGAGATACCAAAGTGTGATGAGTATGAAGTGGAAATATAAAAATAGTCTTTTGGGAGCTCAGAGGAGAATTGGAATATGTGCATGTACTGTGGGAAGACTTGATCCTGTGGGGCTCGGGGTCCTGATTTAAGCCCCACTTTTTGCTCTGTGACTCACACTGCAAGGCATCCTGGCATTCTGGCCAGAGCTTGAAGGTTTGGATTTGATCTGTATCTGCCATTCATTAGCTGGTGACACAGGGATGAGTTGTTTCGAGGTTTACACAGTGTGCCCCATATCCTATCCTAGAGATCTCTTGGGGTTTTCAGGAAAGTCAAAGTGGAATCTTGCTCCGGGACAGACCGGTACAAAATGTAAAGCACTATGCCAGGGTCAGGAATTTCTCTGATTTGTTAATCGATACCATCTAGAGGTAGGGGGCGGGGGTGGGAGGAATAGGCTTTGATTATAAAGACCCCGTGACTAAATGACAAACCCAGGCATAAACAATGGATGGAGTAGGCTCGCTGGAATGTGTCTAGACTTTAGGGAAATATCTGATGTTGCATCTCAGAGGATCTCATTTGCAAAATGTGCTGTCAGTGATTGCAGTGGCTCCAGTGGGGTTGTGTTGCACAAGGCTGGCTGGAAGATTAAAAGATAAAGGAGGGCAAAGCAAATGTGCAAAGGTGGTGTCTGGTAGGGCACTAGGTATGAGCATTAGATTTAAATTTGATATCACCATTAGATCACAGAAGGGAGAAAAACAGATGGCCTGGAAACATTTGAAAAAGAATTGAAAACTGTCTGCTATGACTTGAAGCTTATCAATGTGGTATCAAAAAAGAATACCTATAGGGGTTTGGGGCTGTGGCTTGGGCCGAGGGCTCACCTAGCATGTGTAAGACTCTGGATTTGATTCACAGTGCTGAAAAATAAATAAGTAAATGAAATAGGTGTAAAACACCTCCTAGCTTTTAAGGTTACTCTCAAAAAGATTTTCCCCTTGTCCTGAAAAAGACAAAAACAAAACCCTGACACTCATATCTGTTAGACATTATTATCTCCATTTCATAAATGAGGGCCCAGAGAGGTTGAATGATTGACTAAAGACCTCATAAGAAGACCAATAAATAAGAAAGGATTTCTGATCTAAAGTCTAGTTTCATTTAGCATGAAATGAAGTGCCAAATTCTGTGTTAAGTTCCAAAGATTCAAATAGAAGCTGGGTACTCTGCCTCCAGGAGTTTGGAGAGACAGAGTTCCACCAGGCTATAGGAAACAGGTGTGTTAAAAAAGACACAAAGCTAAACTGGCAAATCTGGCTTATTAATAGTCACCTGAAATTGTCTTGTAAGAGGAAGAGAATACTACCTGGGAAAGCTGCGTGGCTAATTAGACCTATTTATGACTCCCTTAGTTGAGATGCATATTTGCCATTTACTCAGGACTTTTGGTGCATTAAACAGGAAAATAAACATAGCAATAGGGCTTTACATCTTCAACCTTCAACCAGACCCAAGGGTTTGGGCAGAGAGGTGATTGCCTGGCCTTTCCCCAGGCAAGCTGCTCCCTGCTGGGGCAGCTCTCTGCCAGCCTGAGGCTGTGTTCTTTGTTAACAGTGCTCTGAGCAACTGCCTTAAAACTGAGCTCCTCAGGCCACCCTTGGGGATCCTGGCATCTCTTGAAATCTTTCTATCAAAGATGGCTTTTGCCTTAAGCTCTAAATCTCTTATAAAAGGCTAAGGGAAGGTAGTGGAGATTACCCAAGGGCTTCAAATAAGAGAAATGAATTTGGCCTTCATTGCTTAACTTTTTTTTTTTAGGTTGAAGGCTCTTAGAGCAGTATTTCTAAATCTTGTTGGTGTCTTAAAATCACCAGGGGATTTTGTTAAAATGCGGATTCTGATTCAGCAGGTTCTGGAGTGGAGATGAGGATTCTGTGTTTCGCACAAGTTCCCAGGTGGTGCTGATTTGTGGACTGTGCTTGAGTTGTTAAGTTGTTGTTAAGGGCTGTCGAGTCGGTATCCGACTTATAGCGACCTTCTGTACAACAGGGGAAACACTATTGTCAGTGCTTCTCTGCCCTTCATAGGGTTTTCAATGGCAGATTGATTTTTGGGAGGGGGTTGCCAGGTCCTTCTCCCAAGCCTACAGCTTCTGGTGTTCCCAGGTGGTCTCCCATCCAAGTACTAACCAGGCCTGACTCTGCTTAGCTTCCGAGATCTGACGGGATCGGATGCCACAGGGCTACCGCTGCAGGCTCTGTGCTTGAGTAGCAAGTTGATTACCAGTAGAACTTGCCCCAATTCTCCACTTGCTATTTCTGGATC
Organism: Pedetes capensis; assembly: GCA_007922755.1. Classification (NCBI taxonomy): domain Eukaryota; kingdom Metazoa; phylum Chordata; class Mammalia; order Rodentia; family Pedetidae; genus Pedetes; species Pedetes capensis. The sequence goes on from VMDO01004863.1 coordinate 13,008, forward strand.
AGAGTCCCAAAATTTAGGGCACATGAGATTTACTCAGGGAACTTGAAGAAAGGGAAAGTAAGTTTTGATTTGTTGAGCCTGGGTACAGTCCAGATCTTTGATTTCCCAATAAGTACCTATCTTGCTATTTCTAGGGGTATAAAGGAAGCACAGGGGTGACCCAAGGTAACCTAGAGCCTTTGCAATAATGAGACTTACTTGGTGAGGGGTTCTTTAACTGGGCAGAGATAACAACTGAAAAAGAATTTTAGCTTCTAATGTCAGCAAAATAAGATAAAGCTCACAGGGGTTCAGCACTGTTGGGTTGAGAAAAGGGGTCTCAAATTTTTTCTGTGATTAAATTCTGAAGGAGCTGAGATGTGAGGGAAGTAGAAGTGAGCTGAGGGAGCCTTAGGTCCAGAAATAGGCATTTATAGCAGCCTCTGGACAGCCAAATGCCCCAGCAAGGAGCTTGAGGACACATATACAGCTAAAGCTGGGTGGTAATTTTTGTTTTCATAAGCTGTGTGGAAACCCACTAGAAAGTTCTCTGGGTTTCTGCAGAATGAGTTCTTTTTTGTTGTTGCTTTCTTGTTTTTTGAGAATTGAGTGACTGTAAGAAGCACTATCAAAGTAAGTGAAAAGTGACTTATGGTGAAAAGGGATTAGTGGTCCACTGGGTCCTCTGATTCACTCTGCTTAGATGATCTCTTGGAAGACAGCGCTGGCATGGTTCTGGCTGCCTGTCCTGAACTGCCACAGAGCAAGGGGTGATGGAGAAGAACTGGGGTGGGGTAAAAGGGAAGTGAATTAAGATCCAGAAGATTCTAACTGCAGTCCTGGCACAGCCACTAAGTGGCTTTTGACATCTTATAACCATCTCTCTCTCTTTTTTTTTTTTTTTTTTTTTTGCGGTAGTGGGGGTTGAACCCAGGGCCTTCCGCTTGCATGCTCTGCACCTCCAGCCCATTTTTTTTTTTTAAAGACAGGGTCTCACTAAGTTACCCAGACTGCCTCTGGTCTAGAACTTGCGATCTTCCTGCCTCTGCCTTCTGAGCCTCTGGGATTATAGGCGTGCACCACCTCGCCTGGCTATCTTATATCCTCTCTTCATCAAACTTTCATGTCCTTCACCTTGTACTAGAACAACACTGAACAACAATAAAAATAAAGTACCGTTGAGTCTGGGAAGTCTTTGCTTTCACAACTGTAGCAATTACTTACTTTCTTCTCACCGGTGCTGTGAATTGAGGATAGCCAGGGGAGAACTCTTATAAACAATCACTAAAGAGTTCACTAATTGTGTGTGTGTGGGGGGGGGCAGGCACTAGTGTGTGGAGACTTATTATCTAATTTCTTATTATGGTAAAGGTATGTGTTGTGAAATGCCTAATGCCTGAGATGCTGCCCCTTGTTTTCTGTCCTTACTGACCAAATCATTGCCATAGACCACATCTGATTCCTAAGCATTGAAACCACATGTCTAAAATAAACTGAAGTTTGGATTTGGACTTCCTTTATACCTTTATTTAAAACTCACTACATAGTCCAGCTGGGCTGGGATTTGCTCAGTTGATAGAGCACTGCGCTGAAGTCTCTGAGGTCTCTGAGTTCAATTCCCAGCACCGCAAAAATGGGAGAAGGGCCTGGCAATCCACTCCCAAGGCAATCCTGAAACAGTCAGCCTTTGAAAACCCTATGAGGGTCGCTATGAGTCAGATACCAACTTGATGGCACCTAGCAAAAACAAAAAGTCCAGCTGGTCGTGGTGGTTCATGCCAGTAATCAATGAACTGCAGAGGATGAGACAGGAGGATTTCCAGTTCAAGGACAGCCTATGCAACACTTTTTTCCTTGCATGCAGCAGTACCTCTGTGATGTCCAATCCCATCACATCTCGGAATCTAAGCAGGGTCTGGCTTGGTTAGTACTTGGATGGGAGACCACCTGGGAACACCAGGTACTGTAGGCATGGAAGAAAGACCTGGCAACCCACTCCCCAAAACAATTAGCCATTGAAAACCCTATGAATAGCAGAGAAGCAGTAATAATACTGTTTCATCTGTTATGCCTAGGGTTGCTATGAGTTGGGCACAGACTCAACGACAGCTAGCAACATTTAGCCCAGGGTGGCCTTTAACTTGTGATCCTCCCGCCTACACCTCCCAACTACTGGGATTATAGGCATGTGCTACCATGTGGAACTTTGGTTTATTTCGAATGTTCAACATAATTTTTTCTAAAATGTTTATTAGAATAATAATGGCTGGTACTTTCCTCTTCTGGAGCTTGGAAGTTAGACTACAGAATAGATTGGGGTCTCTTAAACTGTGTGACACCAGATGTGATGGTGTGTGCCTGTAATCCCAGTACTGAGCTGAGGCAGGAGAATTGTGATTTTGAGGGTAGCCTAGGCTACATAAGTGAGATGGTGTCTCCAAACAAAACAAAGACATGTGTGTGTTGAGAGAGCAGAAAGTTCAACTTAAAGCTCATTTCTGTATCTTGATTCTTATAACTATCACTTCCTCTTTGATCCTACAAATCATTGGTCTTCTATTTTAGTGTATTCCTAGGTATAACTGGGGGCCAGGGGTTTAGCCCAGTTGGTAGAGTGCTGCTTTGTGCTCTGAGGCCCTGGGTTCAATCCACAGCACCACAAAAAATGGGAAAAGGACTTGGCAGCCTGCTCCTGAAGCAATCTTGAAACAATTGGCCATTGAGAACCCTGTAAATAGCAGAGGAGCATTGGCATTATGCCAGGCATGGCACAGTGTCAGGTAGTGTTTCATTCTGTTGTACATAAGGTCACTATGAGTTGGACCCAACTGTTGTTGTTAGGTGCCGTCCAGTTGGTATCTGACTCATAATGACCCTGCATCCAACAGGCCAAACACGATTGTCAATGCTTCTCTGCTGTTCATAGGGTTTTCAGTGGCAGACTGATTTTTGGGAGTGGGTTGCTGGGTCCATCTCCCAAGCCTTCAGCACCTAGTGTTTCCTGGAGGTCTCCCATCCAAGTACTAACCAGGCCTGACCCTGCATAGCTTCTGAGATCTGACAGGATCGGATGCCACAGGGCTATGGCTGCAGGCTGGACCCAACTGGATGGCGCCTAATAACAAAAACAGGGATAACTGAGTGATCTTGGATAATATATGATCCATACTTATACCAAACATTGAAATGATTGGGTCCTCTATTTCAAAAATAATCAAAATGTGACAGTAAAAATACGTGTTTAGTCTCTGCCCCTGTTTTCCTGGCACAGAACTTCCAAAACATTTGTAGATTCCTATATGATGAGCATGGGCTGGGATTTAGCTCAGTGGGTAGAGACCTGCGCTGCAGTCTCTGAGGCCCCGAGTTCAGTTGCCAGCACTGCTTTATGCTAATGAGGTGACTCTTGGAGGATGAGGTCTAGAGGAACTAATCTTGTGATCAGAGGGCTGTGATTTTGGTCTCCACCTTCCAACCTCTGTGGAGAAGAGCTAGAGACTGACTAGGTTATTGGCCACTGGTGACTTGATTACATATCAATGTAATAGAACCTCCACAAAAGTCCTAAATGAAGGGTTCAGAGAGCTTCTAGGTTAGTGAACACATCCATGTGCCAGGAACATGGTATGCCCCACACCTCTGGGGACAGAGCTCTTGTGCTCAAAACTCTTCCATACCCTGCCCTAGTGCCTCTTCATTTGGCAAGTCATTTGTATCCTTTACAATAGACTGGTAACAGTACGTAAAGTATTCCCTGACTTCTGTGAGCTACTATAGCAAACTATTGACACAGAGGAGGGCATTGTGGGAACCACTGATTTGTAGCCAAGATGGACAAGAAGTGTGAGTAATCTGGGAAGTCACTGCTTACCATAGGCATCTGAAATATGGGGCAGTCTTTTATGGGACAGAGTCCTTAACTGTGGGGTCTGCCCTAGCTCCACAAGTTTAACACAGAATTAAACCAAGTTATAAGCTACTCAGTTGGCTTCCACAGAGAACTGCTTGGTGTGGAATAACCACACACTTGGTGTCAGGGTGAGTTTAGAGAAACAGTTTTTCCTTTATAAAAGTCTTTGCTAAAACCACACAGAGGACTTGGTGGGAATCTCTCTGGTGGACTAAATAAGTTGATAAGAAAATGAACATGTTACTCTAAAAAGAAAAAGAAATCTGGTGCCCCTAGAGAAGAAGCTGGACAAGTGGAAAGGAGGATTATTTCTAAACTGTGACCCTGGACAGTTGACACAGATAGGAATTCATCTTTTTTTTTATATTAATGTGATTTGTGTGGCATATAAAATGCTATTAGTAAAGGAGACAACTTTATAAAAAATGTACATAATGGATGAAAACATTCCAAGTAAAGGAAGACGTGCCCATGTTAATTAATCATGGACTAAATTAAATATAGAAAGAAATATAAGCTTTTGTTCAGATTAGTATCAGTTTTAGTATAGAGATAGTTGGTCTCAAAGATTAAAAATTGAAAACAGTTCAAACTGAGAAGAAATTGATTTTATTAATCCAGAAATATATTTTGCAAAGAGAAAAAAGAGAAAATAACCTATGAAGTAAACTGAAAGCTCCCAGAGAATGTTCTTTGGGTTGTCTTTCTCTTTCAACGATGACTTCCGTAGATGTTATGTGAGAAAACAATTGAGGAAAGATTTATTTTGGCTCATGGTTTCAGTCCATCATGGCAGAAAGGTAAGGTGGAACAGCATTTGACTTATGGAAACCAGCAAGGAGAGGGAAACAGTGACCAGGAATACTGTTGAAAGGCACGCCTTCTGTGTCCTAATTCCTCCTGCTAGACCCAAAAGTTTCCACATCTTCACTAAATAGTGCCACCAGGTGGGAACCAAATCTTCAATATGTGAGCCTTTTGAGGGGACATTTCATATTCAAACCATAACACACCTCATTGGTAGAGAAGTAGGGGTATATAACCCTCCTTCTACCACCAGTTCCAACTCTGAACTCAAGGGAGTTTATTACTCTACCATCAAATGGAGACCATAATACCAAGCTCCTGGGGTGAATATAATGATAGGACAAGAGGATGTAAAATTCAACAGAGGCTGGTCCAAGGAACTCAGTGGATACATGCTAGCAATGGTAGAAACTACTCAGATAGGAAGTCCTGCTGACAGATGGCTCAAGATGTCCTGCCAGATGAGACAAGTCATAGAGTTAAATTCTAGGGCCAAATTTGAGCAAGAGTGCAGCCTAATTTGGGAATTGAGGGTCACGGGGCATTCTCTGAAGTTAGTTAGCTGTTTTCAAATATGTCCAATCCACTACTCTTTTGGTCCTTCATTTGCCTGAAAGCCATGGGTTTGGGGAACAATTGCCTGATTATGCTTTATAACAAACTCAACAGAAGGATCCACATCAATACAAGGAAATAAAATAATTTGCCATATTTCTTTCTGTAAGGTATAAACTACTTATTTTGAGACACATAATTATTAAAATTATAATTGACTATCTGCAGGTAGAAAATCAGAAGCTTGGAAATGAATTATAAATGAATAGAAACACTGTGAATAATTTTTGCTCTTCTGAGTAGTTGGTGCTACTTAGTGGGCTGCAGAGAAACAAATCAATAACTATTATTTAGAGATTCCCTCTAGCTTCCTTTTCTCTATCAGTGGTCCTGTAATCTCTATCTAGAGAGCCTTTTCTCTATCAGTGGTCCTGTAATTTCATCATTGTGGTATCATTAGCAGTCCACAGTTAGCAATTAACCTTTATCCAATAGGATCAGTTATAGCTTGAGGAAAAAACGTCTGTCATGGAAGAGGCTCAGATTTCACTGGTGTTGTTAGTTCTAAGATAGATGAAGCAGCTGTTAAAGTTATAGTTAGAGCTAGAGTAAGTATTGATTTGTGAGAACCAATTTCCTGTTCTTAAGGCAACCCAGGGAACCATGGGGGTATACATATCAGTCATTTTTAATCTTGGTAAGAAGTAAAATTTTCCCTGATAGGAGGATCATAGCATTCTGGCTTTTTGCTGAGCCCATCAATGAGTATATACCAGTATCTCACTAATAGCACCACTGTATTTATAAGGTACTTTCACACAATGATATTAAATGATCCTCACATTAAAGGTGGGGAGCAGGATAGTGATAATTATGTCATTTATTCTGATTGGATCCTGCAGCTGTAGCCCTGTGGCATCTGATCCCGCCAGATCTCGGAAGCTAAGCAGGGTCGGGCCTGGTTAGTACCTGGATGGGAGACCACCTGGGAATACCAGATACTGCAGGCTTGGGAGAAGGACCTGGCAACCCCCTCCCAAAAATCAATCTGCCATTGAAAACCCTATGAAGGGCAGAGAAGCACTGACAATAGTGTTTCCCCTGTTGTACAGAGGGTCGCTATGAGTTGGATACCGACTCGACAGCACCTAACAACAACAACAACAACAACAACATTCTGATTGGAAAGTAAAGTTCAAAGAGATTAAGTAGTTTCTTGTTCTTCCTGTAGCTGTTAAAGTAACAAAAAGCCTAGGTCATTTTTAGTCATTTTTGTGAGTTACTTGATGCAAAAACATATCCCTGGATTATTGGCCTCTAACAACAACAATAATCTACCAGGAAATTTCTGGATGATCTTGAAAGTTCCTGTGTAGCCCTCAGTTTTCTCACCTGTACAAGTAGCTATAATAACAGGGAGTTCCATTCAATGGACTCCATCAATGGATCTCACCCAGATATGAGGTCTGTGATTCCAGGCATCTCCAATTTAACTTTGTATCTCAGCAAGAGTATTAATATTGATGATTAGGACATTATGATGTAATTTCATCATCCTGCATTATATTTTGTTAGAGTAATGTTTTTGGTGATAAAAGCACATTACACAGCATTCCAGCCTGCAGCCATACCACTGTGGCTTCTGATCCCATCAGATCTTAGAAGCTAAGCAGGGTCAGGCCTGATTAGTACTTGGATGGGAGACAGCCTGGAAATACCAGGTTCTGTAGGCTTGGGTGAAGGACCTGGTAGCCCACTTCCAAAAAACAATTAGCGATTGAAAACCCTATGAATAGCAGAGGAGCACTGACAATACTTGTATATAGGGTCGCTATGAGTTGGACACTGACTCGACGGCACCTAACAACACAGCACTTGTGTTTTAAATCTTAGCAAAGAGTGTTTTATGAGTCCTTTTCTTTAAAATAATGTCCAGGACTTACAGATTATACTTGTAATAACTATTAACTTGAGAGGAGGACCCACCAGCCCACTCCCAAAATAATCAGCCATGGAAAACTCTATGAATAGCAGAGAAGCACTGACATAGTGCTGGGCATGGCACAGTGTCAGGGAATGTTTCATTCTGTTGTATACAGGGTTGCTATGAGTTGGACTAGACTCAATTTCACCTAACAACACCTAACAATAACAACAACAATCATTAACTTCAAGTTCTGAAATTTGCTCTTGATAGTAAACTGAAAACTTCCAGAGAATGTTCTTTGGGTTGTCTTTCTCTTTCCACAATGAATTCCATAGCTGTTTACATGGGAAAACAACTTAAGAAGGAAAGATTTATTTTGGCTCATTGTTTCATCCCATCATGGTGGTAGAGCAGAACTGTTCAACTTATGGAAGCCAGGCAGAAGAGGGTAAAAGGGACCAGGAATACTGTTCAAAGGCATGCCTTCTGTGTCCTAATTCTTCCTGGTAGTCCCGAAAGTTTCTACATCTTCTCCAAATAGCGTCACCAGGTGGGAATCATATCTTTAATATGTGAGCCCTTTGGGGGGACATTTCACATTCAAACCATAACACACCTCATCAGTAGACAAATGGGTTGTATGGTCTTCCTTCCACTACCAATTGAGTACATAATTTACTATGGCTAGTGGACAACACAAAAATTATTTGGAGTCTCATATTTTATATAAATATGTATAGCTTCTACCATTAAAATTACAAATTAATTTTGATAGAAAATAATATATATACTTAGCAGTATGTCTAAGTTTTAGAGCAAAACATGAGATATGGACAGAACTAAAAACATAAGTAATAATAATAATTTATTATATTATATTAATTTATAATATAAATTAATTATTATATTAATAACAATTATATTAATAATAATTATAGTTAAAATTATTATTTTTTTTCCCATAGGGTCTTGCTATGTATGTAGCTACAGCTGGCCTGGAACTTGTTATGTACATCAGGCTGGTCTCAAACTTTTGAGGCCACAGGTAGCCTGCATAACTTGGTGAGACCCTGTCTCAAAGATTAAACAACAAAAAATGGGCTGGGAGTGCAGCCCAGTGGTGAAGCCCTTGCAAAGTGTGTGTGAGGCCCTAGGTTCAACTCCCAAGTACCACAAAATAAATAAATGAATAAACAAATGAATGAAATAAAGTAAGCAACAGATACTTGAGTAAAGATGAGAATTGTTATTAGGTGCCACAGAGTCTGGTCCAGCTGACAGTGACCCTCATAGGATTTTCAATGGCTAATTGTTTCAGGATTGCTTCGGGAGTTGATTGCCACATCCTTTTCCTGTTTTGGTGGTGCTAGGGATTGAAACTGGGTGCTCTAGGAATGCTTAGCAGCACTCTACCAACTGAGCTAAATCCTAGCCCTCTCCCCCCAAAAAAGATGAGAATTATATAAATGAAAAGAATTAAAATTGGGAGTATATATAGACTTTTTACAAGGTACTTTTATTGAGATATAATTTGTATACAATAAAACTCACTTTTAATCATCACCATGATCAATAGGTGAATAATATTTCATAAGCTCAGTTCTCTTTGGTTCCCCTTTGTAGTCAGTGCCTTTCATCTCCATCTCCAGTTTCTGGCAATTATTGATTGTAGGGAGAAATTGGGAGGAAATTGGCAACAACCCCAAAACTGGGAAAATGGCTTTTGAAAATCTGGTTTGTAAATTAGAAATCTAGAGAAAATGAAAGTAACTTGGTTGGACATTGGTACAAAACCCTTCACAAATCTCCCGAAAGTGATTGGACAATTGGACTCAAAGCTGATTGGTTCAGGCCATTCTGTGGGCAAACTATATAAGGAACTGCACTGCAGCAGCTTGACCAGTTTTTTGCCCAGACCACCAATGAGTAAACAGCTCTCTCTGCTCTCTTGCCTAGACCTCCGGTGAGGAAAGAATGCTCTCCCGCCATGACCACCAACAAGGAAAGAACTCGCTCTCTGCCAAGACCACCAACATGAAAGCATCTGCCCTTGAGGCTGTATAAGAGCTGCTAGTACTTAAAACTGTATGCTTTTGCGTTTCTCTCCTCCCTGATAAGGGTAGAGAAATAAAGAGCTGTGTTTGTCCCCGCAAGGCAAAAGTGCCCAAGGCTTTTCCTTTCTCCCATCTCTGCCATTGTCCCAAGGGCTGCCGGAGTCCGTGCCCCTCACCCAAGGGTCCTGAGTGAATTGTGTTTAGTGTCTGTGTGCATGGCGGCGCTGCCAGTCCGAACATCCAGGCTGGACCGGGAGGAGTGAGCCCCACAATTGATCTGACTCTCTCATAGATTTTTCTTTTCAAAATTATTATTTATTAAATATTCCACACTACTGGAAATGTTGAACCCAGGGTCTCAAAAATGCTAAGCAAGTGCTCTAACACTGTGCTGCACCCACAGCCCTTTTTAAAATTGTTTTGAGACTGTCTTACTAAGTTGCCCCAGCTGCCTCTGGCCTCACCCTTGTGATCCTCCTGCCTCGGTGTCCTAAGTCACTGAGATAACAAGCATATACCATGTCTCCCAGCTCCAGATTATTATCTAATGATATTATATGAGATATAGACTTTCATGTCTGGCTTCTTTTATTTATCAATACCTTTTAGAGATGAATCCATGCTGGTGCATGTATCAATGGTTTTCATTCTTATTGCTGAGTAGAATTTTATTGTATGGGTATATCATTCACCAAATGATAGACATTTGAGATATTCTTGATTTTTGAGGTAGAGTTCTTTGTATGAACATACAATTTCATTTCTTTTGCTTAAATGTTTAGGAGTAGGAATTTTGTTTTGTATGGGAAGGGCATGTTTAACTTTTTTAAGTTTTCAAACTGTGTTTCAAAGGGGTTATACCATCTTGAATTCCCACCAGCAATGTATGCAAGTTCCAGTTTCTCTGCACCCTAGCCAGTGCTTCATGCTGTGAATTCTTCCATAAGTTTAAGTATTAAGTATATAATGGTATCTTATTGTGGATTTGATTTGTATTTCACTAAAGACTGATCTACTGGACATTTTTCATGGCTATTGGTACTGTTTTTGGTGATCCTTGGCCACTTGCTGTATTGTGATATTTGTTTTATTGAGTTAAGTGTTCTTTATTGTGGATAAAGTCCTTTATCATACCTGTTTAAAATATTTTGTCAATGTGCTTGGTCTTTACATTTGTTCTTTTGGAGAGCAGAACTTCTACATTTTGGTAAAACCTAATTTATTAATTTCATGATTCATGATTTTCTGTCCTAAGATTTTTGTTAAGCGTATGGTCATAAATGGTTAGACTGTGATTTTTCCTCTAGAAGTCTTGTGATTCTTGATTTTTCCCTTAGGTGCATGATCCATTCAGAGTTAATTTTTGTATATGGTCAAAGTTAATTTTCTTTATGTGGATGTCCATTATTTTTCAGCACTATTTGCTGAAATAACTTTTCTTTCTCCATTGAAATAAATTGTTTTCTTTGTTAAGAATCAATTGACCTTACATGTATAGATCTATTTCTGGGCTTGCTATTCTGTTCAATTGATCTTTGTGTATTCTTATGCCAATAACACATTGTTCTGATTACTGTAGCTTTATAAGTCTTGAAATCAAGTACTGTGAGCTTAAGCTTTGTTATTTTACAAAATTGTTTTGGCTAGTGTAGCTCTTCAATATAAAATTTGAACTCATGTTATTTACTACAAAAACACTGTTGGAATTTTTGTTTGGATTATGTTGAAACTATAGATCAATTTTTAAGAGAATTGATATTAAACAACAAGTCTTTTGATTCATAAGCATTGTCCATATGTCCTTTGGTTTAAATTATACTAGTTTCCTCCATATTTTGTGGTGTTCAACATACAAATATATGGATATTCTATTAGTCTTAAATATGTTATGTTTTTAATATTGTGGTTGGTCCTTTTTAAAGTTTCAATTTCTAATATTTCATTACTAGTATATAGAAATGAGATGTACTGAGCTGGGCGCTATGGTGCACACCTGTAATCCCAGCGGGAGGTGGAGGCAGGAGGGTTACAAGTTCGAGAGCAGAGGCAGTCTGCATAAGGTAGTGAGACCCTGTTTCAGAAAGTAAAAAAAAAAAAAAGGATCGAGGGTGCAGCTCAGTGGTCCAGAACTTGCAAAGCATGCAAGTGTGGGGCCCTGAATTCAACCCCCAGTACCGCAAAAATAAATAAATAAAATAAATAAATAAATAAAAATGTATTTTTGTTTATTAACCTTGAATTGTGAGTACTTAATTATTCTAGTGTCTTTGTTTTGTTATAGATTCTTTAGGATTTTCTTTGTAGGTGATAATGTTATCTGAAAATTTCTTTCAAATCTGTATTTTGCTACTTCTTGCCTTATTAAACTGTAGAGGATGTTCAATACAATATTGAACAATTGTGATGAAAGTGAATATCCTTGGTTTCCTATCTTTCTGGGGAATTATTCATCGTTTCACTAGTATGATGTTAAACAGGTTTTTTTTTCCTTTTTTGCATGTTTGCATGTTTTTTTTTTCCCTTTTACATGTTGAACTCAGGGCCTCACAATTTGCAAGTGCTCTACAAATGGGCTGATCCCCAGCCCATTTCTTATTTTTTATCTTGAGACACAATCTTGTTAAGTTACTCAGGCTCTTTATCTGCATGACTGTCTCCCCAACTTTTGGTTTCATGTATTTTTTTTTTCATCAGATTGTCTTTCTCTTTCTGAGTTTTGAAATTTCCCACTATAGTTTAGATACTAGTCCTTTGTCAGGCATGAGATTTTTGCAAATATTTTCCTTTCCTAATCTGTATCTTATCTTATTCTCTTGATTCTCATTTTCTTTTGATCAGTGTTTTCATGACATTTTCCATCCTTTGGCAGTCAACCTGTGTTTTTATATTAAATGTGGTTTTGTTTTTTTGTGAACAGCATGGAATTGTATCTCACTTTATCTCTGCATTTTAATTGGAGTGTTTATGATATTTACATTTAATGTAATTTTGACATGAATGGATTGAAATTTACCATCTTCTAGTAGCTTCTTTTCTGACTCATCAACTTTTTGTTCTACATTTTCTGTTTTCTTGCCATCTATTGAATTACTTGAATAAATCATTTGATTCAATGTTATTGCCACTAAGTTTACTTCATGTTAGTGGCAGTTCTAGGGTTTTCAATACATATCTTTAAGTTATCCAAGACTTCCTTCAAATAATATACTTCTTTACATTCAGTGTAACAAACTTTTATATTATCCTCCTATTTTCTCTCATATCCTTTGTGCTTTTTAAATTTTTATTTACTTATTTATTTGTTTGTTTGTTTGTTTGTTTGGCAGTACTTGGGGGTTAAACCCAGGGTCTTAAAAATACTGTGCAAGTGCTCTACCACTGGGCTGTACCCTTATCCAACTTTTTAATTTTTTATTTTGAGTCAAAGTCTTGCCCTGTTACACAGTCTATCTGTAGCCCTAAATTCATTATTCTCCTGCCTTGGCCACCTGAGTTGCTGGGACTACAGACTATGCCACTGAGCCTAGCCCTTTGTGCTATTTTTACAGAAGTTTTTATTTCACTTTTTTTTTTTTTCCGGTACTGAGGGTTGAACCAGGGCCCTTCGCTTGCATGCTTTGTAAGTGCTGGACCACTAAGCTTCTGCCTCCAGCCCCGCCCCCCTTTTTTTAACTTTTTGAGACAGAGTCTCACTAAATTATACTGACTGCCTCTGGTCTCGAACTTGCAATCCTCCTGCCTCCACCTCCCAAGCCACTGGTGTTACAGGAGTGCGCCACTACACCCGGCTCTTTTTTTTTTTTTTGTGAGTAGTGGTAAAGATCCAATCCAAGACATTGTACATACTATGTAAATGTTCTACCACTGGGCTGCTCCAGCCTAAAGTTATATATATATATAACATTATTATATATATTATTATATATAATATATATAATATAATATAATATATATATATATATGACATATATATATATGTATAGGACCAAATTACTTTTCTTTTATTATTTTACAACAGTTTCATGGTGCCTTATAGCCCACCAGGGTTGCTGGAGCACAGTCATTATTTTAACATTCCAGCCAGCAGAAAAAAATGAAGGGGTGAGAGAATATATCCCTCTCATATTTAAAACAAAGCAAAACAAACCAAACTCAGATTTCCTAGCAGTCTCATCTAGTGTGTGTGTGTGTGTGTGTGTGTGTGTGTGTGTGTGTGTGTGTGTGTATCTCTACAACTTATGGGAGGAAAGGCTTGTTTTGGCTCATGCTTTAGAGGATCTTAGTCTGTAAATGGTGGGGAGGCATGGCAGAGCAGTGGCAGGGCTTGTAGTGGAGGACTTCATATCATGGCAGCAGGAAGCAGAGAGCTTACCAGAGCCAGGGGTCCAAGTAAAACCTCCAGTGTTCCACCCCTCATGACCTGCTTCCACCAGCTGAGTTCCACTTCCCAGAGGTCCACAGCCTCCTGTTACAGCACCACCACCTGAACACTAGCTTTCAAACACATGACCTTTGGGGGACATCACAGATTCAAATCATAACACATAACTATTATGAGTTTCTTATGTTTTTTTAGCCAGGGCTTGGTCATCTTATCATGCTGGACACAGGGAAGACTGGAAAGTATACTTTTTTTATTCCTGGTGGCCATATGACCAGCTGAAAATCAGGTCTGTTCTTGAAAAAGGAATATATATATATATATATATATATATATATACACACACACACACACACACATATATACACATATTACACATATATATGTGTATATGTATATATGTGTATATATACATATATATGTGTATATATATATTCCTTTTTCAAGAACATCCTTTTTCAAGAATGTATATATATATACATATATATATTAGATGAAAAAATAAAGCGTACATACTAAGATGAAAACGCAGTCTTCATAAGTGTGCATGAAAGTCATCTCTATAATCTTTTAAACTTACAGATAACTGTTTCAATTCTCTATCACTACATAACGGCCACTCCAAAACTTGTTGTTACGTGCCATAGAGTCAGTATCCGACTCATAGCCACCCTATGTACAACAGGGGAAACATTGTCAGTGCTGCTCTGCTGTTCAATCCACCATTGAAAATCCTATGATTTTTGGGAGTGGGTTGCCAGATCCTTCTTCCAAGCCTATAGCATCTGATGCTCCCAGTACATCTGAGTACTAACCAGGCCTGACCCTGCTTAGCTTCTGAGATCTGATAGGATCAGATGCCACAGGGCTACAGCTTCAGGCACTTCAAAATTTAGCAGATTAAAATAATTATTTTCTTATTTCTTACAATTCTATGTTTGGCAAGGCTGTTGTATGGTTTTTCTAATCTACATGGTATCTGCTGACATCACCCACATGCCTGACTTCAGAAAAGAGATTGGCTGAGACTTGAACATCCAGTAGAGGCTTGTTCACATTTCAGTGACACTGGCAGAGAATTCTGGTGTGTTGTGAGGCCATATCTCCATCCTTCTCCTTGAAGTAGCCTAGTATCTCTTTATGGTGACCCAGAGATCAACGAAGACAGGTCTAAGTTGTTAAGCCTCTTAAAGCCTAGGTCTAGAAGTGTCACATGGTACTTCTGCATTCTATTGGTCAAAATAAGTCACAAGTCCATGTCAGATTTAAGAGTAGGAGAAACAGATTCCATGTCTGTCTGGTTTGTATGGCTCATGCATAGAGTGGTAGGAGGAATTGTTAGTGTCCATCTTTGGAAGCAATCTATTTCAACAGGTTACCACTTCAGTGAGAGATCTGTGTCTAGGAGTTTGCTCATATAATCTGCATTTAAGATAGTAGAAAAGAGAAGAAAAACTCATAGATTATATACATAAAAGGAAAAAAAAGCCTAGACTGATATCACTGCCAGTAAAAAATGTCTTGTGCAGGCAGCATACAAAAATATCCATAGCTTCTGTACAGAATAGCTTTAAAGTACAAAAAAAATTACTCGCATATAAAGATGTTTGCTGTATAAATCTGTGTAAAATTTCAAGGAAAGCCTTTAAAACATGTATTTCATTGACTCAAACTCCAGTTTTAGACCATTTTCATTTTTTATGCTGAGGACCAAATCCAGGACCTGAAACTTATGAGGTAAGTGCTCTGCCACTAAGTTCCCAACCCCATAATTCTAGTTTTAAAATCTCAATGTTAAGCACCTCTTTCAACAAGTGCAAATAAATTAATGCCCAAGGATATTCAGTACATTATCTTGTATACTAATGAAAAATTGGGAAAAAATTGAACGTTATCAAAAAGGGAAGATGTACTTAGAGGAATAATAGAAACAACGCATTTAAAAAGGTTTGAAGGTCTTCACCATATGTGAAGTGACAAAAGCAGTGAAAAAGAAGAGAATATAAGTTGCATGTGGTATAACTTCCTTTTCACAAAATTCTCCATGAGAATGGAAGGATATACAGATATCTTAACAGTTGCTATGTTATGGCATCTCCTTTTTGTCAGTTGTATTTTCTGAAATTTTAAATATTATTATACTAATTAAAGGAAAGGGCTGGGATTTAGCTCAGTTGGTAGAGCGCTGCACTGTAGTCTCTGAGGTCCCAAGTTCAATTCCCAGCACCGCAAAAATGGGAGAAGGGCATGGCAATCCACTCCCAAGGCAATCCCGAAACAGTCAGCCATTGAAAACCCTATGAGGGTCGCTATGAGTCGGATACTAACTCGACAGCACCTAACAACAACAACAACAACAACAACAACAACAACAACAATTAAAGGAAATATTAAATGCAACATCAATTATATAGTATCTACTTGGTTTGTTTCCCAGACCTAACCATGTGAGTGAGTGTCTGAGTCTTCATTGTTCTTCCCACTGAACAGAGAATTATATTCAAACCTTCCCTTTAGGGATATAACTTGAATTGTGAGTGTAGCTATCAGTGTGAGCCATTGAATTGCTTCTTGCCAGAAGTTACTGCTCAGTACTTTAGCTATGCTTTGGGATAATGACAATAGAACCAGCAGGGAGGTTATCAACCTCTGATAGCAAAGGAAAACACAAACTTGGCACCTGGATATTTTCTCAACCTGAACAGAGAGCCTGAAACTCAAAAGGAATGAGAACCAGGATAAAGAAATGCACTAAAGTAAAACCTCATTTCAAAAGGTCAAAACCTCAAATTATTTCCTTGGGTTTTAACTAACTCACTAGGGAGTAAGGCCTTAATAGTTATCCTGTGTTTGATTTTGGCAGGAAGTGAAATGAAATGGTGACCTTGGTCAAAAGCAGACATAGTCCCTGTCCTGAGAGAGAGAAGGCAGACACAGAAGCACAACATCCGGAAGCCTTACATGGCAAATCGCCCACAAGCAGATAATCACACATGGTCCTAGGCCCGCAGAATTTACAAAGCTCTCATTTTTTCCCAAAGAAAATGGATTTTCTTAGTTTCTATTCTTATCAATAGAAAAACTCATGATTCAAGTCTTTAATCCTTCATGGCTGGATAAAATTCCCTCCATATTGGTCTGTTCACTTCTGATTCATTTATGTTCCACTGCTGGTCATAATAAATCCGGCTCAGAGCCCATCAGTGGCTCAGGTTTCACCTCCAGGATACAGATCCCAACCATCCAGTGGGAAATCTAGCCTAGTATACCTTCTCATCATTAAACTCTAGCGGTTGTCTAAAACAAGCCCTGCACTACAACCAATGGCACATCTCTGAAACACACATTTAGCATCTGGTCCACCATGCTGTTTGTTTGTTTATTTATTTATTTATGTATTTATTTATTTAATTTAATTTTATTTTTTATTAGCCATATTCTTTTATATCTATTCTGTCACATTCAAATCCTGATTTACTTTCAATAGTCCAAACTCTTCATACCCCTCTGAAACTTTCTAACTTTTGCACATCTCACTACCATTACTGTCTCACTTGTGTCTTCCTCATGTGAGGACTATTTACTTGATGCCATCTAAAAATTACTCTGAATTGATACTTCTATATTTTGTTTTTGGTTGTGAATTTTTGTATTAGTTACATTTTTGTTACTCTGGTGGGCTGCCTGAAAAACAAGGAAAAATTTATTTTGCCTCATGGTTTCAGATAGCTCAGTTCATGTTCATTTGATCCCATGTGCTTGGGCAGAATATCTTGACAATGTGAATGTGTGGTGGAGGACAGCTGTTCACATTGTGGCAGGCAGGAAGTAGGGGCAGGTGTAACCTTCAAGGCACTGTCAGTGACCTACTGCCTCCAGCTGGGTCCCACCTCCCAAAGGTCTCAGAACCTCCCCAATCAGTGCCACTAGCAGAGGACCAAGCATTAAAACATGATCTTAAGCAGGGGGACTTTTCAGATTCAAAACATAACAATTTTCAGTTTTATCATAAGCTTATTTTACATTGAAATTTCTATAAGGGATATAAAAATACATTTTTTATCAAAATACAAAATAATAAATTAATATTATTGGGCACTTAATATATGTGGCCATGTGTTATTTTCCAAAACTCTATGAAGTAACTAAATGTATTTGCATTTTGCTTGAGGAAACTAAGATAAAAAGACGTTAAGTAGTTGGTCTAGACTGTTTCAAGAGCAAGAACTCTTAAGCTATGTATTATACTATTTCTCATCAATTTGAATAATATAGAATAAAAATGTTACAGTCATGTGAATCGTACCCAAACAACTACATAAGTCAACTTTGCCTCTAATTAACCTTTGGTCATCTGTCTTTTCAGAACTTTATTTGCATATTCACTTAAAGTATATAAATACCTGGTGTATCAGTCCACGAAGTATGGAACTTTATTTCTCTATAATTGAACTTAATTCCTCTTAATTTTTCTCTTTGCAGAAACATAATTGTATTTAATTCTTCCATCTCCAATAGATTAGGAAGTAAGAGCAAGAACTGAAAAATGAGATCAACTTTTTTATATACCTTATATGAATGAGATCAAATGGTATTTGTCTTTCTGTCTGGTTTGTTTTATTTAACAATTATTTCCAGTTCCATCAATGTTGTCACATGACAGGATTTCAGCCTTATAGCTGGGTTTTCAATGTCACAGTGTCAGTGTTTCGTTCTATCATACATAGGGTCACTATGAGTCGGATTCAACTTGATGGCTCCTAACAACAACAAAATAGTTGAGTAGTAGTTTATTGACTATATGCACCAAATTTTCTTTATCCATTCACCCGCTGATGGACACTTAGGTTATTTGCATTTCTTGGCTATTGCCAGTAGTGCTGCAATAAACATGATGGCATGGATGTCTCTTCAACTGATATCATTTCCTTTGGATATATACATAATAGGATAGATGGATAATATGGGAGACCTATTTTTTGTTTGAGGAGCCCCCACTCTGTTTTCCATAACAGCTGTACTAACTTAAATTCGCATCAACAATGTGCAAGTGCTTCCTTTTCTCCTCATTTTCACCAAGATTTGTTATTATTATTATTATTATTATTATTATTATTATTATTATTATTATTTTGTCCTTTGGATAGCAACCATTCTTACTGGGGTGAAGTGGCAGCTCATTGTGATTGTGAGTGGCAATTCGTGATGATTAATGTTGAAAATTTTTCATATATCTGTCGGTCATTTGTATTTCTTTAAGAAATGTCTATTTAGGTCTATTACTTGTTTTGAAATTGGGTTTTTGTCTTTTTGATACTGAGGGTTTTTTTTTTTTTTTTTTTTTTTTTTTTTTTTTTTTTTTTTTTTTTTTTTTTTTTTTTTTTTTTTTTTTTTTTTTTTTTTTTTTTTTTTTAGTCCTTATATATTCTGGATACTAATTCCTTATGAGATGGATTGTTGTTGTCGTTAGGTGCCGTCGAGTCATGTCCTACTCATAGAGACCCTCATAGGGTTTTCAATGGCAGATTGTTTCGGGACTGCCTTGGGAGTGGGTTGCCATGTCCTTCTCCCATTTTTGTGGTACTGGGGATCAAACTTGGGACCTCAGAGACTGCAGAGCAGCGATCTACCAACTGAACTAAATCCCAGCCCTGTGAGATGGATAGTAGGCAAATATTTTCTCCCACTCTGTAGGTTGTCTCCATTCTGTTGAATGTTTCCTTTGCTGTGCAGAAGCTTTTTAGTTTTATGTTAGCCTACTTGTTTATTTTTGATTTTTGTTTCCTTGCTTCTGGGATGTTCTGCAAAATATCCTTCCCCATTCAAGTTACTCAAAGCATTTCCTGTTTTCTTCTAGTGGTTTTATAGTTTCAGGTCTGATGAACAAGTGAGAGTGCAGGAATCTAGTTTTCATTCTTCTGCATGTGGATACCCAATTTTCTCAGCAGCATTTATTGAAAAAATAGTCCTTTCTCCAGTGTGTGATCTTTGGAGCCCTGGAATTAATTCCATTTTATAATAGTGAATTATACACACACACACACAGACACACAGACACACACACACACATTTTTGCAGTACTGGGGGCTGAACTCAAGGGTCTCACGCTTGCATGCTTTATAAGTGCTGAACCAATGAGCTGCACCCTCAGTCCTATTTACTTTTATGAGACAGAGTCTCACTAAATCATGCAGACTACCTCTGGTCTCAAACTTGTGATCCTCCTGCCTCTGCCTCCTGAGTTGTTGGGATTACAAGCATGTGCCACCTCGCCCAGCTGTGAATAATCTTTTAAATGTGCTCTTGGATTCATTTTGCTAGTATTTTGTTAAGGGTTTTTGTATTTATGTTCATTAGGGATATTGGCATATAGCTTTCTTTTTGTTATTGTATTCTTACTTGGCTTTTATATTAAGGTAATGCTATGAGTTGGGAAGAATTCCTACATTATCAGTTTTTTTAGGATAATTTGGAAGTAATATTAGTTCTTTGAAGGTTTAAGATGCAGAACTGAAGCTTTCAGATCCTGGGCATTTTTTGGGGAGAGATTTTTATTGTTGATGCAATCTCCTACATTAATAGTCTGTTTAGGTTTTCAATTACTTCATGAATGGTAGGGTGTATGTGTCCAGGAATTTATGCATTTCAAATTTATTGGCATATAGTTCATAATCAGTAATGATCTTTTGTACTTTTGTAGCATCCAGGTGTGATGTCACATTTTCCTTCTACATTTTTCTATTTGTTTAGTGAAAGGTTTGTCAATTTTATCTTTTTGAAAAACCAGGTATTGGTTTAATCTTTTCTTGTTTTCTTAGTTAAATTTTATTCCTGCTCTGATTTTTATTCTTTCCTTTTGAGTGATAGGTTGCTTATTTGGAGTCTTTCTATACTAAGTGATATACACTTTCCTTTTAGTGCTGCTTTTGCTGTATCCCACAGGTTTTGGTCTATTGTTCTCCATTTTCAGTTGTTTCAAGAAAAAACTTTAGAATTTTCTTCTTGATTTCTTCCTTGATCCATTGGTTGCTCATAAGTAAGTTGTTTAATTTCTATGTATTTGTATAGTTTCCAAAGTTTTCTTTGTTACTGATATCTAGTTTTATTGCATTGTGGTTGGAAAAGATACTTTTTAAAAAGTTGATCCAGACTGAGGCAGGGGGATCAAAGTTTGAAGCCTGAGGCAGCCTGTGCACATTACAGAGACCCTGTCTCAAAAAGTAAAAAAAGATGCTGAGGAGAAGCTCAGTGGTAAAGCACTTACCTAGCATATGTGAGGCATTGGGTTCAACTACCAACAACCACCAACAAAAAAATGTTGAGACTTGCTTTGTGGCCTATCATTTGATTATACTAGAGAATCTTTCATATGCTACTGAGTAGAGTGCATATTTAACAGCAGTTGGATGGAATTTGTGTAGATATCTCGTAGGTTCATGAGGTCTAGGGTACAATTAACTCTGCCATTTCTAATTGAGTTTGGATGATTTGTCCACTGCTGAAAGTGGAATGTTAATGTCATCTACCATTATTGTATAGGCACCTATCTTTTTGGTCTATTTATGTTTGTTTTATGTATTTGGTTGTCCGATACTGAATACATGTACCATATATTCTTGAATTTAATCAATAGTTTTAGAGGGCCAAAAATAATATGTGGATTTGAATTATATGCAGATTAGATTCACAGTTGAAGGAAAGAAGATTAGAATTCTGAACTAACCTTTTTCCATTTAAGGATTGCCAAAACCTAAGTGCAGATTAGATATGGGTGCATATTAGATTCAATAATATATGGTTTTTTGGTTTCCCCTTGCTTAATTTAACCCTTTATCATTATCTAATGACTTTCTTTGCCTCTTTAGTGTTTTACTTTAGCTGCTCGACCTTTAGGGGCAAGTTTCAGAGTCTCTTCTAGCATGTAATTTCATCTTTGTCACTGTCTTTTTAGTAAACTTTTGATTTCCTCATGAGTGATGTCTTTGATGTCATGCCATAACTTGTCTGCTCCTCAATCATTAGTGTCTAGTGCATCAGACCTGTCCTTGACGTGGTCTCTGAACTCAAGTGGGATATACTCAAAGTCACACCTTGGCTTTCATATACCTGTTCTGATTTTCTTCAGTTTCATTGTGAACCTGTATATAAGCAATTGATGGTCTGATCTACAATCAGCACCTGGTCTTATTCTGACATTTGATACTGAGCTTTCCCATCATCTCTTTCCACAAATGTAGTCGATTTGGTTCCTGTATGTTCCATCTGGTTACTTCCATGTGCATAGTTGCTATTTGTATTGGTGAAAAATGTATTTGCAATGAAAAGATCACTGGTATGACAAAAATTCTATCATTCAATCTCCAGCATCTTTTGTCACCAAGGCCATGTTTTCCAACTACTGAGCCTTTATTTGCAACTTTTGCATTCCAGTCACCAATAATTATCAGTACATCCTGATTGCATGTTCAATCTATTTTAGATTGCAGAAGCTGGTCAAAATCTTCCCTATCTTTATTTGTAGCATTAGTGGTGGGTATGTAAATTTAAATAAGAGTCATATTAACTGGTCTTCCTTGTAAGCTTATGGATATTACTTTATCACTGGTAGCATTGTACTTCAGGATAGATCCAGAGATGTCTTTGGTGATGATGAATGCAACCCCATTTCTCTTTAATTTGTCATTCCTGTCATAGAAGCCCCTCTGATTATCTGATTCAAAATGGCCCATGCCAGTCCATTTTAGCTCATTGATGCCTAGAATGTTGATGTTTATGTGATCCATTTCCCCTATGACAATTTCTAATTCTCCTAGATTCATACTGCATGCATTCCACATTCCAGTAATTAATAGATATATAAAGTTGTTCCTCATTTTGACTTGTGCCACATCAGCAAATGGAGGTCCCTGGGGCTTTACTACATTTCCATCATTAAGGCGGACTCAACTTTGAGGAGACAACTCTTCCCAGTTGTCTTTTGAGTGCTTTCCAACCCAGGGGGCTCATTTTCTGGCACTATATCTGACAATGTTTCTCTACCAATCCTAGAGTTTTCAATGGCTAATTATTTCAGAAGTGGGCTGCTGGGTCCTACTCCCTCATCTGTCTTAGTCTGGAAGCTTAGCTGAAATCTGTCCACCATGGATGACCTTGTTAGTATCTGTAATACCAATAGCATAGCTTTCAGCATCACAGCAACATGCCAGCCTCTACAGTATGGCAAACTGACAGACGTGAGGGGTAAAGGAACTGAACAGAAGATTTCAAATGACAGTTCATGAAGACAAGAGCAAATATTATAATGACATGTGCAAAGAGCTGGAGATAGAAAAACAGTGCAAAGAGATGGAGATAGAAAACCAAAGGGGAAGAACACATACTTTTTTCCCCTCAGCTTAAGGAATTGAAGAAGAAAATTCAAGCCTGAGTGACAATAGTGGAGGGTTCTACAGGGAAAATATTAAATGATGTATGAAACATCAAAAGAAGATGGAAGGAATGAATACACAGAGTCATTATACAAAAAAGGGTTGGTGGATGACCAACTGTTTCAAAAGGTTGCATAGGATCAGGAACCAATGGTACTGAGGATGAAGTAGAAGCTGCCTTCAAGGAATTGGCAAAACACAAGTCTCCAGGAATTGATGGAATACCACCCAAGATGTTTCAACAAACAGATGCAACACTGAAGGTGCTAACTTGTTTATGCCAAGAGATTTGGAAAATAGCTACTTGGCCAACTGACTGGAAGACATCCATATTAGTGGGTATTCCCAAGAAAGGAGATCCAAAAAATGTGAACTATTTAATGATATTATTAATATCAAATGCAAACAAAATTTTGCTAAAAGTCATTCAAAAGTGACACCAGCAGTATATAGACAGGGAAGTGCCAGATTTAGAAGTGGGCATGGAACCAGGGACATCATTGCTAATGACAGATGGATATTAACTAGAAGCAGAGAACCCCAGGAAGATGTCTATCTATGTTTTATTGACAATACAATGGCATTTGATGGTATGGATCATAACAAATTATGGATAATTTTGCAAAGGATAGAAATATCAGAGCACCTAATTTTACTCATAAAGAATCTGTACATGGACCAGGAGATAGTTGTTCAAACAGAACAAGGAAACACTGCCTGGTTTAAAGTTGAGAAAGGTGTCAGACTGTATCCTTTCACCATATCTCTTCAGTTCTTATGCTGAATAAATAATCCAAGAAGCTGAACTATGAAGAAGAATGCAGCATCAAGGTTGGAGGAAGACTCATTAACTACCTATGTTATACAGGTGACACAAACCTACTTGCTAAAAGTGAAGAGGATTTGAAACATTTACTGAAGATCAAAGAACACAGCCTTCAGTATGGATTGCATCTCAACATCAACAAAAGAAAAATCCTTACAACTGGGTCGGTGGGCAACTTCAGGATCAATAGAGAAAAGATTAAGGTTGTCCAGGATTTTGCTCTACTTGGTTCTATAATCAATACGCACAGAAGCAGCAGTCAAGAAATAAAAAGATTCATTGCATTGGGAAAAGCTGTTGCAAAAGACCTTTTTTAAAGTTTTGAAAAGTAAAGGTGTCACATTGAAGACTAAGGTGCACCTAACTCATACCATGATATTTTCAGTTGCATCATATGGTTGTAAAAGCTGGGCTTTGAATAATGGAGACCAGAGAAGAATTGATATATTTGGATTACAAGGCTGGAGACAAATATTAAATATACTGTGGACTGCCAAAGGAACCAACAGATTCGTCTAAGAATTGTAACCAGAGTGCTCCTTGGAAGCAAGGACAGCTAGGCTGCCTGTTATGTATTTTGGATATGTAGTCAGGAGGGATCAATCCCTGGAGAAGGACATATATGTGGGAAAGTGGCAGCTCAACAACAACAACAAAAAGAATACCCCCAAGTAGATGGATTTACACAGTGTCTGCAACAATGGGCTTAAACATAAAAAAAGATCATGTGTCTGGCACAGAATGGGGGAGTATTTCATTCTGTTGTACATAGGGTTATAATGAGTCAGACCCAACTTGAGGGCACACAGAATTACCTAATTCTACTCCTTTGCTTTCAGTTCATGAATGGATTTAGAGATGAACTGAGTTTCTTATAAGGAATGTAATTATATCCATTTAGTCATTTTACTTTTTTTTAATTGGAGAATTTAATCTAGTTACATTTAAAGTAGTTATTAATAGTTCAGGTCTTACTACAGCTAATTCACAACTTGTTTTAGATCTATTTATATTTGTTTTATGTATTCTAGTACTTTTATTTCTCACTCATAATATTTTTAAAAATGGATTACTCTGGCAGTATGTTTTGGTTCTTTGCTTATTTTTGATTTGCCTATTACAAATTTTGCTTTGTGCTTACAATTAGTCTTACAAAAAATGTCTTTTGAATATAACAACATTCTTAAATGATAATAAAATAATATAGATCAAAACAGAAACAAGAAACAATATACCAATAAGAAAACTTTATACTTGCACTTCATTTCTTCCCACACTTTTATTTTGTTGTGCCGGGGACTGAACCCAGGGCCTTGTGCATGATCGTGCAAATACTCTCCCTCTGAGCTGAACTCCTAGCCCTCTATTTTGAACTTCTGATATCCTATTTTATATCTTTTTATATCTTCTCATGTTAATTTAGCTAGTATTTTTCGTTATTTTGTTTTAGTCTTCATGCTAAAGACATGAATGAGATAGGGTATATTGGTACATGCCTATAATACCAGCACTCAAAAGGCTGAGACAGGACAATTCAAGGTTAGCTTGGGATCCACAGGAAGGCCCTACTTGCCCTCCTGCCCCCCAAAAAGTTTCTGCACCATATTTACAGTATTAGAACTTTTTGTATTTGTATGCTCTTAACAATGAATTTTATGCTTTCCAATGTTTTCTTCTTATTAATCCTTCAGTTGGAAGAATTCTCTTTAGCATTTCTCATAGTGCAGGTCTGGTGAACATAAGGTATATTCTCTCACCTTTTCTTTGTGAGTATCTTTATCTCTCCTTCATTTCTAAAGGGTAGCTTTGAGTATAATATTCTTGGTTGGCAGTTTTTCTCCTGTTGTTTTTGTTAGGTGCCCTTGAATTGGGTCTGACTCATAGCAATCCTACATACAACAGAATGAAACTCTCCAACACTGTGACATGTCTAGCACTATGTCAATGCTTCTTTGCTGTTAATAAGGCTTTCAATGGCAGATTGTTTTGGGATTGTTTTGGGAGTGGGCTGCCAATTCCTTCTCCCATTTCCTCCTATAGTACTGGGGAAAAAAATCTCATACTACTCTTTTGGCTTGTAACTGTTAAGAAGTCTGACAGGCAAATTGGGAGTCACCTCTATGTTATTTGTTTTCTTACAGTCTTGAGTATCTAAGTTTTTGAGAGCTTGATTATATTTTGGGGTAGATGGGTTGAATTGAATCTGACTTTTGACCTTCATGTCCTTGAATATTTGTCTTTATGTAGGCTTGAGAAGCCTTGTTACATCTTTTTAAGTGAGGTTTCTACCCCCTTTGTTTTCTCAAGTCCTTCTTGAACTTCAGTAACCTGAATATTTTGCTCTTTTAATATTGTTCCAAAATTCCCATAAGCTTTCTTCATTCCATTTTGCTTTTTCTTTTTTCTCTTCCAACTGTGTGTTTTTAAATAGCCTATCTTAAGCCCATTGTTTTTCTTCTGTTTGATCTCTTCTGATACTGAAGCCTTCTATTGCATTTTATTGTTCACTTAAGGAATTTACTTAGAAATTTGATTTTTAATAGCTTCAGTTTCTGTTATGTTTCTATTGAATCATTTTTTAAATTTTCTTGAAGCTATTTGAGTTTTCTTACATCAACTACCCATTTGAAAGAGTTAACCCATGTTCATAACTATACAGGCAGTTTCTTGTGCCTTATTTTGAACTTTGAGGGAGATCATTTGTGTTTTTAGTCTTCATGTTAAAATATAAAGATATAAATGAAGTAGGGCATGGTGGTACACACCAATAATTGCAGCACTCAGGACATTCTTGATGCTTGTTGTTGCTTTTTGTGGGAGATGACTTCTGCACATTGAATGATTAGGAATTTATTCCAATATTGATCATCTGTCTTTGTTTATTATAAGCAGACTGCTTATTTCCCCTGAATCTGTAGTCTGTTCTGCTATTTCAGCATTAGATAGTGCCTTAAGTCCAGTTTTGATGCAAGTCTGATGTTGGTGTGTTGTCATTGTTTTAGCATTGGAGGGCAATTCAGGCCTAGGTTTGTCCCAGACCTGCAGTTGGTATGTTGTTCAGGCTGAACTAGAGAAGTTCTTATAAATGGTAGTTTGTCTCCACAAGTCTCTCCATGGGGCCAGTGAAGGACTAGACACTTTATCCACTGTCTCTGGCCAATGGCCGGGCACTGTAGGATTTGGCCTGGTTCTGTGAAGAATTGCCGTGGAGGGACCAGCCTCAGGTTCCTATAATATGAAGTCATACCTACATCCCTTTTCTTCACTGTAGCAGACATTTACTCTATGTTTGCTCCCTAGAGTAGAGTAGGAATGGAGTGGGCAGTCCTGAGGCCACCAATACCATAATACTGTCATATTCTGAGCTCACAGCCAGCCAAGATGAGCACCACACTGTGGTATGACCAAAATCTAAACTGCGATGGGTTGCCTATTGTTGAGATGGACACATGACCCAAATATGCTGCACAGGTGATGCTGTCCAGAAGCCCAATATATTAGGGCTGCAAATCTCCTCATGGCACCAGGGCAGTTCCAGAGGCTCTATCAGCAAGCAGTGCCCTGGAGGTGGGGACCATTAGGATCTGTCCAGTGCCAAGTTTTATGAGCCTGTCACTGACTTCCAAAGCAAAATCCTGTGCTTACTATTCTGTCTTACCCCCAATGAATGAAGTCTTGTTCAATGTTATGCTGTGCAAGTTTGGAGTAGAGTTCATGAGTTCATGAAAGCAGTCCCTTGGATATCAAGTCTGTTGCTAAGCTAGGACACCTGAGTCTCATAGCCACAAGTACCTGTACATTCCAGGGGATGTACTCAGGCACGTGTTGCAGCTGACAGTAATGCAGGCCAAAGCATGAGTCTCTCCTGGTGAACCAGTGTCGTCGTAGTGCCAAGGAACATCCAGAGCTTCTGTCTATGAGCGCTGGCCTAGGAATAACTGTGCTGCCTGAGGTTGTGGGATGGACACAGTTTCTTGGTCACTAAGGCTGATACTAAGTTGGTCTGCACCTGATATTTTCAGCTATGGAAAGCTGCACAGTCCAGGGTTGACTTGTACCCCAGGCCCATTCCAAGGCTGACAATGACATAGGCCAAACCACATGCTTGTCTCGTTGTGGTACATGTCTTCTCCTGGTGCTGGGGTAGGTCTAGAAGCAGTGTCTGCAAGCTCTGGCCTGGGTGCCAGGAGTAAGGGCTTTTAGTCGCTACCTGGTGCTGGATCTCACCATACCAACACAGGTACTGAGCACCAAGGCAAATCCTGTGCTGGCTTTTCTTCCCTGCTCTCTAGGGGGTGGTATCTTGCTCCCTCTGCTGTCTGAGGTTGGGAAGGAATGGTGGGGCAGTCCCTTAGTTGCCTGACTACTTTGGTTCTAGAGGCTCCGTCATCTATAGGCACTGGCTTGGAGACTGTGGTCTTGGAGCTCTGCTTGGCATTGGTTTTTCACAATGGCAGACCTGCTACTGGATTTCAAGTCAAAGGCCTATGGTTAATTGCTTCTCCCTCCTCCAAGCTGGCAGCATCTCTCCATGTTGCATTGCTTTTCCTGGCGAAAGAGATGACACACAGCTTTCTTTCCTGTCTCCTTCTATGCAATTTTATTTTCCTTTTTACTATACTAAGTAAAAACCACATGGTGTTGAAGCAGGATGGAAAGGGAGGGAAAATTAAGAGGACATAGGAAGAAAAGAGCTTTTATCCTGGGTTCTGGTCTGAGTCTTACCATTTGGAGAGTCAAAGATTTCAGCACAACCAGCCATGCCACCCTGGCATCCGATTCTGTCAGATCTCAGAAGTGAACCAGGGTCAGGCCTGGTTGGTACTTGGATGGGAACAACAGGTGCTGTAGGCTTGGGAGAAGGACCCGGCAAACCACTCCCGAAATAATCAGCCACTGAAAACCCTATGAATAGTAGGGAAGGGCCAAGCATGGTACTATGTCGGGTAGTGTTTCATCTCTTGTACATAAGATCACTGTGCATCTGACCCAAGACAGCACCCAACAGCAACAACATCAAAAGGAAAATGCTGTGAGGACTGCCTGCATAGAATCCTATGCTTCTGAGAATCTTACAAAACCAGATTATGGCATAGATAACTTCCCTGTGACTAAATGTGGTGGGAATTTCCTCGATTAACTTGACCTAAGGCATCTTAACAGTGATCCTTTCTTATCTATGAACTACCTCCTGGGCCACCATTGAGCAATGTAACTTCAAAAGCCACCAAATCATATATGTGTGTGTATATATGTGTATATATAACATATATAATATATATGTGTGTATATATAAAATATATAAGTATGTAAATATATATTTATGTATGTGTATATACACACATACATGCACACACATATTTTATATATATATATATATATATATATACATGTATATATATATATATACATATATAACTTTCTTCATTGTGAAGATGCCTGTCTGAGTGCATCCACTTACCCTAAAGTGTGGACTATCTCTTATTGTGACCTAAATTTCTATCTTTGTTTCACTCTCTGACTTGTCCTAAAAAATTCATTTTTTTCCACTGTGGTGAAGCCAAGGACCTGGCATCATCTAAGAAAGGGACTTCTGGCAGGTGGAAATGCTGGGCAGCCTCTCTCTCACCATTGCTGACAGTATGGCCACTTAACTGGCTTCCTCAGCACTTGTGAAGTTAGTCTGGTGCTTGAACAGCTGTTCAAATTGGTCTGTGGGGATATGATGGCTAGTGAATCTTCTTTAGTTGCTCTGCCCTCCTAATGAATACTTATTAAGCTCAGTATTTTACAAAACACGTGCTTAGTTAGAAAAACAGAATTCATGTTCTCATGTCTCTTAACACTCTCATTGCAGAGGAGAAATTAATTCAAAAATTAATAGGATAATCACACTAATGTATTCTAAAATGAGATACATATTCTGAGTAAACAAAATGACAATTACAAAGGAGTAAGAAAGAAATATAACCAAGATGGATATAAAGGAAGACTTCTCTTTGGGGAATAATATTTGAGATAAATTGTTGTAAATATTTCTGACTTGTTTCAATCTTTACAGCACTAAATTTTAAAATTGTATATGGTCAGTTAAGAGCCCCACATTTGCATTAGTAAATTAAAAATATGTATTTAAAACATATAATCATCTCAGTAGATTCTGAAAAAGCATTTGATAAAATTCAACTCATAAGACCTGCACATCTTTTCATTTGATTTATTCCTATTTTTGGCTTGTTTGCTTTATTCCCCTTTGTTTTCAGGTTTTTCTTTTCCTATTGTACATGGGATTAAGTTTTATTTTCTGTTACATGTCCTACTTGTACTGGAAAGTGGTTGTTCTTTATTCATCTTTGTTCTGTTTCTTAACTACTTCATAAAGATCTGATTAAATTTTTTTCCATTTTGTTAATTATTTATACCTATTAAATCTATATCTTATTGCATTGCCTCAGGTTTCAATGACATTGTTGAGTTAATAGTAATAATGGCAGAAATACTGTCCTTATTACTGGAGGTAATTTGGATATAGTTACAGTGCTTCCCTTTTACATGGGAGGACTATGGTAGGATTCTTATTTATACTCTTTATCGTACTATGACAGTATCTTTTTACTATGATTTTTATTATCAAAAATGGGAGTTGAATTTTATCAAATGCTTTTTAAGCATCTGTTGAGATAACCACACATTTTTTCCCTTTCATGTTTGCTGAAGTAGGGAGTCACATTCCTAAGGAAGCATATGTTCAGTCATCTTTGCCCTTATGAGAGAAGCTCTCCTTTGTCATGAAGCATCACTCATTATACTACTATTTTATGGGAGGAATCAGTGAGTTTAGATTTTGAAAAGCTATGACCGAGCTCGAGTTTTTGTAGGTATTTGATCAAGTTGCTTAGTTCTCATTAACCTTAATTATCTCATGTGCCATGTAAGTACATCCCATCTACTTTCCAAAGAACCACATGAAATTGTAAAATTCTTATATAGTAAATGAATGTTACATAACTATCATTTATTACCTATAGCATTCAAGAGAACTGAGTGATTATATTTGTAACCACCAGGTGGTTAGCATGAGATGCTTAGTACTATATGTTAAAGAGGATGAACTGAGTGCATTGAATTACCACTGTGTACAAATATCTTTATTCCAATAGTGTTGGCTCCATCCATTGAACAGATGAGGAGCCCAAGGCACACAAGATAATGAGTTAATTTTCCCTAAGATGGCACCAATGTTAGAAATACTATCATAAAAAGTCTTGTCTTAGAGCTCTGTAGTCCTAAATAATAATTCTTGGTTAATTGCTAGAGTTACTTCCTCAAGAATAAAGAGTATTTTGATGGTTGAATGAAAGCTGGACATTTTGATGGTTAGGAAACAAAAATGGCCCATGGGATAATATTTTGAAGATTACCCACTAGATGGCATTATGAGCCTATAAGACTTGTTTTAACTAGGCATTTATTCACCAGTTAAATACTAATTAAAGATGCTAGTAAGTGGTAGTTAGTGATAATTACATTATCTTTGAAAGAGTTGCCTTTCCCATTTTTTTTTAAATATAAGCTGAAAGTGGCAACAACAAAAAGCTATCTAGAGAAAATGTTTATCCCTCACTTGAAATCAATCACTTGTATAAGAAAAATAACTAAGCTATGGCAAAGGGACAGGATATACTGTCAGAACAACAAAATGTCAGTAAGATATTTTCACAAAATAAGTAAATGTTTTTGCTCTCAACTGAACTACATAACTTCTTTATGAGATAAGCATATTCCAAAAGAACTTAGATACATATATCAATGACAGCATTAAACAGGCTTTGAAAGGAAGCCAGGTAGGATGACAATCCTGAAATAGTTTTGGGTTTAACTGAGAGAGTCTCTCTTATCCTGTTATATTTTTGGGACTGACATTGGCAACAAAACATTAGATGGATGGAACTTAGTGATAACAAATAATACAGTGATTATTAATTCTTATGACAGAAACTAACTGAACTTAAAGCCAGGACTGTTTTGGTGGGGTCACTGAGAGTAGCACTTGCCAACTCTTCGCAAACGCTTTTATTTTTCATTCAGTTCTCTAATAACTTTGTTTATCCCTCCACATGTCCCTGTCTTTTTCCTACACTTTTACTCATTATTATGGCACCAATGAGTCCCTGATTTATGATGGTTCAATTTAGTCAAGTTAAGATTTTTTGATTTAATAGTGCCAATGTAATAGTTATTTGGTAGAAACGGTATTTTGTATTTTGATCTTTTCCCAGGCTAGTGATATGCAGCTTGATACTCTTTCATAATACTGGGCAGCAGCAAGTAGCTGTAGCTCCCAGTCAGCCACATGATCATGAGGGTGAATAACTGATGCTCCACAAGGTACTATGTGCCTAAGCTAGGATGTGCACTGTAGGTAGGTGTATTAAATGCATTTTTGACTTGTGATAACCTCAACTTAAAGTGAGTTTATAAGGATGTAACTCCTTCTAAGTCAAAGAGCATTTGTGTATTAAAGAATGGGACATACCTTTAATTTCTTGAAAGAATATCTTCCAACAGTTCACATCATTCAGAGTAATAGAAAATATCCTCAGTCATACTTTGCATACTCTTTATCACAAGCTTGAGACAATTAATTGCTTAATAGCTCCATCCCACTCATTCCCAGTATGATATCTGAACTCAGGGACTTGTGCATGCTAGGCAAGTGCTGTACCACTGAGCTACAACCCTAGCCCCCCCCCACCCCGTTTTATTAAATTTTGAGACAGAGTCTTGCTAAATTGCACAAGCTGCCTCTGGCCTCAAACCTGTAATCCTCCTGCCTCAGCCTTCCAAGTTGCTGGGATTACAGGTATACACCACAGCCCCCAGAATCTAATAGCTTTTATAGGAACCTCGTTACAACTATAAATATTTGCTGATGCGAAGTCTATTTCAATGATTTTTATAAGTAGACATGCCTCATATGGAAGAGACCACATTCCAATGGCCAGAGAGTCTTGGGAAAGAAGGAAATAATATCCTGAAGACATAACATATAATAATCTCATTATCTAAAGTCAAAAACTCATAGATGTCAGGAAACCTAAGACAATTAACACAGCTTTCCTTTGTAAAAATTTTAGCTTGAAACTTTACCTCATAGTTTAGGAAACTCAATCTTCTTTGTTAATTAGTAAATGGACAATATTTGAAGACGTGCCACTCTTCTGAAATCAAAGTTCAAGTAGAATACTCACAATCAGGTTGCCCAATTCTCAAGTGTCAAGTCATGCTGGCTAAAGGGCAGGGGTGCAGAGAGATGGCAGAAATGGATTCAGACCTCACACAGGTCATGTGAATAGAAATTGTTCCATTCTAGGACTAGAGAGCCCTCTAGATTCCTGAGTCAGAATCCATAACCAATGGGAGCAAGAGAAACTTAATCTGCTCCTTTTAATTCAGAGGGAGAAAATGTTTGGAATGTTATTTACATAACCATGACCTCAATTCAGTACATGCCCAGGCAAGTAAGGCAAAAATCTACTATCCTGTAGGAAGAAGTCTCAAGGATATACTTCTAACATTTCAAATACAGAAATACTTATCATAGGATAATATCCTCCTCAGTACAAGGTGAGACTATAGAGCAATGTAGTTGACTTAAAAAAATCAACCAGCATAACAGAATGTGTATAGTCAGATAGTGTTGCCAATTCTCAGAAGTGGTACACCTATTCTTAAAGACAAGACTTATGCTTTAGAAGTAGCCAAAATGTAGGTTGCTTGGAGGAGATGCAGAGAATTACTTTAAAAAGCTGAATAACTGGAAAGGTGCTAAATTTCTCCCTTCCTCCCTCCCTACCCCCAAACCTCCAATGTATAAGTTTCTGTCAGTTTTCATTTTCCCTGACTGTGGTAAGGGTAGTTTGAGACAGAGAATTGTACATGGCACATACATATGTATATATTATGCATATGTACAGTGTGTGTGTATATGTGTGTGTAGGTATGTATATATATGTATGTATATATGTATAAATATATCAATCCACCATTGAAAACCCTATGAACAGCTGAGAAGTACTGACAATAGTGTTTCACTTATTGTACGTAGTGTTGCTATGAGTCAGATACCAACTCGATGGCACCTAACAACAACAACATGTATATGTATGTATAAGTATATATATGTATATGTGTGTATATATATGTATATGTGTGTATATATATGTATATGTGTGTATATATGTATATGTGTATGTATGTGTATGTATATATGTATATGTGTGTATAAATATGTATATGTGTGTATATATGTATATGCATAGGGCTGGGATTTAGCTCAGCTGGTAGAGTGCTAATCTGCAGTCTCTGAGGTCCCAAGTTTGATTCCCAGCACTGCAAAAATGGGAGAAGGATGTAGCAATCCACTCCCAAGGCAATCCCAACACAATTAGCCATTGAAAACCCTATAAGGGTCACTATAAGTTGAATACGACTCGAGGGCACCTAACAACAACATGTATACATATATATATGTATATATGTATGTGTATATGTGTGTGTGTGTGTGTGTGTGTGTGTGTGTGTGTGACCTATGTGAAAATATTTCAAGAAGGTATTTCTGATACTAGATAATGGGTCCAGTTGCTACTAGGGAGGTAGAACAATATCTTGGTCTTATGTTCAACATCTGAAACAATTCAGATGAGACATAGAAGGTATAGGGCAGAATATAGACAAATTTATTGTAAGAGGTGGTTTGCCTTTAGGGAATAATAAAGGACAATGGCTGAGAGCTATTGCAGACAACAAAAGTCTAAGGTAATACTGTAGCTGAGTTTGTGTCTCTGGGAGAGAAGCAACTTGCATTTGGAGTGTTTAACAGGGAACTAAGACACCTGGAGAAACCTTTCTTCATTGGGTAAACAGCTTAACATTAGGGCCTTCCTCAGGAGAGGGAAAAGGCAGATGACAAAAGTTAAACAAGCTGCTGCTGTTTCACACCTGGAAGTCTCAGATGGGAAGGGCCTGGCTGACTTTTTGTGCCCTGAGGGAATCTCTATTGTCCTCACCAAGAAGGTTGAGGTTTACCTTTACTACAGCTTCTCTCTTTAGCAATTACAGCCTCCTTCCCCAAACTGGCCCTGTTCAAAGTAACCTTAGACAAGCCACAGCTTTTTCCCTCTCTAAGTTGCACATTTTCAAAAACTTTTTCTGTACCTTTTGCTCTATTTCTTCTTCCCATCATAAATCTTGCTAGAAGCAGCAAGCAATGACCATGCTACACCCTCATGATACTTCCTCCACCAAGATAATTAGTCCACTACTTTTGAATTTAGCCTCACTTAAATCTTTCAGACATGGGCAGAGAACAGACAAACTGCCAGAATGTAACATGAATTGCCTCTAGTTAAATACTCAATAGAGTCCTCATTTTCCTCTAAAACACTGTGATCCCCATCTTCATTTCTATTGGCAACAGTGTTCTGGTCTTCTGAACTCTCACCTTCCTTTAAGCTCTGTTTACAATATTCCAGGCCTTCTTTTTGCCTACATCTCCAAAGCCTTCCAAATGCTATCTTCAAACAAGTTCTATTGGCCTTAGAATCACATGGTCAGGTGTCTGCACTAAAAATGACCCCCACCCCTGGTACCAATTTTCTGTATTAGAAGGTACGACAGTGGGTCAGAGAAACTGACCAAAACAAACTTATGGGGAAACAGATGATTTATTGGTGGGGTGGGGGCTCATATTCAGAGGATTACTTTCTTACAGCAGTGGGGCAGGTGGCAGGGCCAGTGGCAGATCAGGAGGCAGGGAGCAGCCAGAACTGGGGCCCTGGGTAGAAACCACTAAAGACCTGCCCTCAGGGAGCCACTTCTGGAAAGCTGGACTCCCACCTCCCAAAGTTCCCATATCCTCCACAAACAGCACTACCAGCTGGGACACCAATCTTTAAACACAGGGCCCTTGGGGGCATTTGGATCTAAACCATTACAGGGCTTATTCAACAAGAGATATGGAACTAAGAGGAAATAGTCAAGGACCCAGGCATTCCCTTCTCCACTCTGTGGGAACATCCTCACTGTGTTGGATTTCACCTTCAGGTTGGTCCTCCTGGGGTTGCAAAATGGTTGGCTTATTTCCATACATCATTTCTTCATAGAAACATTTCTTCATATAAATATAATTCTCAGAGGAAAGAAAAACAATTTTTATACTCTACGTGTCTTTTTAACTGAAATCTTTCCTAGTGAGTAAGGATTTCAATCCTAGAGTTTTTAGAAAGTATCAGCCAGAATTGTACCACATGGCCATGCCCTAGCCCGAAGAGAAGCTAGAAAGAATTGTTGTGAAGACAACTAGTGTCATAATTATCACATCCTTGTAAATGGCACCAACACATAGATTCTTGACCAAAGGAGTGGGGAATTGCTCAGTTTTTAGGACACAATCCCATTGAAGGGATTTATGCATTGAACACTCACCAAAAAGAACATCTATGTCAGTCCCAACCTCGGCCTTTAACCATGATATCATCTAAACAAAATAATTTGAGTTTTTAAAGTGAGAGATTATATTTCTTTCTGTCTTGGAAAAAATGAAATTTTAGAGAATCCCTTTTTCTTGTCCTATTATTCACCTCAGGTTTTTTGTTTGTTTTTTGCTGTACTTGGAGCCTGAATCCAGGGCCTCCCTCATACTTTGCCAGTTCTCTACCATTGGGCTGCCCACTGCCCAGCCCATTTCTTATTCTTCATGTTGAGACAGGGAGCTAAATTGCACAGGTTGCCTTTGGCCTTGAACTTGGGATCCTCCACCTTCTACCTCCAAAGTCACTGGGATTATAGATGTGAACCACTGTACCCAGTTCACCTTAGTTTTTCATGCCAAAAATATAGCATAAAATTTTGCTGAGCATACCCACATAAATCCTTGAAGAACTGGCTGACTCCTCATTTCATTGCAGTCCTTCTCAGTCAGAATCCATCTCAATTTACTTTCATTTTCAGTACCTTATTAGAAGGAAGGTAAAACAGATAATATCTTTCAATACCAACAACTGCTCAAGATTCTTGATGTGCTCAGCACACTTGTTTTAACTTCCAATTGCCTCAATCAGATTAAGCAGAACAATGTGTGACAGCGAGGGGAATATTTAATTATCCTCCAGACCTACAAAAGAACTTTGGCCCCAATTTTCACACAATGTTACATGGTTTTATTTTTTATGTAAGTGGAGTGAATAGCTGGAATGAATTCTTTCAGAGGGCTCCTAAAACACGAATATTAAGGTGTATTTTCCCAAAGCTTATATAAAATTCCCAATAGCATATACAAAATACATTTAAAATGCCACAGATGGAGAAAAGAGAAAACTATTATTTAATGAATAGCTTTGGTATGCCAGACACCATGCTAAATGTCTGATATTTTGGGTTTATTTTATCTCCAAAACAACTTTGGGTGTTATTTTATAGGCTTGATTCACTTAGTCATATAATCTAATGAACATCAGAGACAGAATGAGAATTATTGCCAAAGACTATGTCTGCAAAGGAAGATATGTAAAGTGTTATAATCATACACTTGATAAAATTATTTACTTTTAGGCAGTATCTTTGCCTGTCTATTAAAACAGAATTACTCCTTAAGGCTGATTTTTCAGAGCAGGTTTTACACCTAAAACAGATCTCATGATCATTAGTGAGCTATCCAGTCAGGTATTTTCTTGAATGATTTGCACATTTTTCTCCTGCTCCGTGGCAAGAATAGCACATTCTTTGGAATTGACTCCATTCTACATGCCAAACATAGCAGATCAATCATTAGTTATTCTCAGGAAGAGTGGTCAAAGTTCTCTTCCTTCTGTGAGTGACATAATGGAACAGTGAGAGAAAAAACCATGGGTACTTAGGAGTTAAGCAGTATCTGGTCCAACATCTCAATTGCTACAGACACTCTCATTCTATTTACATTCTTGGTCATTACAATAAAGATTGGCTTATTATAAAAGACTAATTTATTTTCTGGGCTGGGATTTGGCTCAGTTGGTAGAGCGCTGCTCTGCAGTCTCTGAGGTCCCGAGTTCAATTCCCAGCACCGCAAAAATGGGAGAAGGACCTGGCAATCCACTCCCAAGGCAATCCCAAAACAGTTAGCCATTGAAAACCCTATGAGGGTCACTATGAGTCGGATACCGACTCAACGGCACCTAACAACAACAATTTATTTTCTATGTCTATTTATATTTATATTCTATTCTATATACTATGTTGCTTTATCATTCACCAAGAATTAAGAAGGTGAAGACTAGATTTTTGTACCAAATGAATACACAGCCTTTGAACATTCCTATCATAAGTAAACTTGAATTATAGCACAAAATGGAATGGTTTCTGAGTATGAAGCTGTATGCTGGCTCCTCAAAAATGCTCTGAGATACACATAAGAGTTTGTAGAGGCCATTTTCAGAAAAAGGGTTGGACTTTGGAGGAAGCCTGATTTAGAATACTCTGAAGAAAATTGACAAAACAATTTTAGTTACCTCTGGAAAAAAAAGATTAGAGGATTTAAAAGTGAAAAATTAGTCCAGTTTAAAAACAAACAAACAAAAAAACAAAAACACTTCCCCAAAATTGTTTCTAGATATATTGGTTTCTATCTTTCTATTTCCCAGTAATTTGGACATATTGTTTAATCCATTGCTTTATGGTAGAAAAGCCATTTATTCAACAATCATTTGTTCAATTATATATTCACATTCCTTGGCTAAATACTATATATTTAAAATCAGATGTTAATATAGGGAAGAGACAGAACTGAAGAAATACAGGGAAGAGATAAAGAGTCACTGCAAAAAAAGCCAAGTACCAAAATCCAAGACAATACTCTAATTTCTATTGGGATCATCTAAATCATCTGCCTTTTATCAAAATCCAGAACAAACAGGAACAAATGCTGAAGGATTCATTCTTTAGAATGACTCATGAAAGCCAGGTCATCATTATCCTGTCCCACCCACTTGTTCTATAAGTTATCAGTGAAGAGCAAGGACTTTAAATTTTGTTCACTTAAAAATAAAGTCTACGTTTTTGTTGTTGTTGTTGTTGTTGTTGTTGTTGTTGTTTTACACATTCAAGGATGGGAAAAGAACCTGTGAGAAATCTTTTTCAATAGGACCAATGATTACAAGGAAGAGGGTAAGGGGGAACCTATATGAATAATGTACATCAAAATGCATATATGTAAATGCCACAATGAAAAGCATGTCAGAATGAATCTCATTAAGGTGTACATTAAAAATGTCCAATAAAAAAAATAAAAGTGTGACATTGGTCTTTTCAAATAGTTTAAGTCAAAAATCTCAGGCTAGGAGCATGGACTTCAACTTTGTTACCCCAGAGATGGCTTCAGATTACAATATTTAAAAAATTTACTCTCAAAACTCTAATTTAATATTTTTTATTTAGAGAAATGTATTTAAACCCCTAACCTGAGCCAAAGGAAAACTTTCACTGCTAATTCCCTTGCTGGGGGATCTATTCTTTGATGTTCCCTTTACTAGCTTGACTCTTCTTTTGTCTCTGACCAATTTATGGAGTGGGGCACAATCATTTCTTACCCTAAAACCCCAGCCCCAGCACCGGCCTGCCTATACTTGCCCTTGATGTTGAAGTGAATTCAGATAATAGAAATCCTTCATGGGTTTCTTCCTACTGACTCTTTGGAGGCAATTTTCTCTGATCGGGAACAGAGATCCTTGCAAGTATGTTAAAAACTAGGTTCCTAGCCTGTTTTATGAAGGGGTCACATTGGCTTACACAACCAAAAGGAGAGCTTTCCTAATGCCTGGTAAAACCAGGAGGAAGGTTAACTCAAAAACTGTAAAACACATGGATTAAAGCTGAGCACTAGATTGCCCCAATACACAGAAAGCTGATGAAAAGATTTTCAGTTTCCATTCCAGAGTTGGTCTCCTGAAGACATGCAGAGATACAGTGTGTAGGTTTTAATTCTGAATATATATATATATTTTAAGTAAACTTTTAGCTAAAACAGCTGGTAAACAGATTTCCTCAACAGCCTTAAATCTGTTCAACAAAAGCATATGGCAGTCTATGTGAGAGAACTTTGAGAGATCATTTCACCCAGTATGTCTAAACTGCTATGTCACACCCCATAAATCTGTTCAAATATCGCATTGTCTTTTTTAAAAGATGGCCCTTTCTTTTTTTCTGGAGATAGTCTTGCTACGTAACCCTGGTTGGCCTTGAACTTGTGATCCTCCGCTTCAAATTTCCAAGTTCACCATAGCAACCAGCTCTCAAAATTTCCCTTCAATCTTTCATTTTTCCACTAGTCTAATATCTTATGACTAGTATTTTCAATGGATCATTCTCTTTACTCCTATAATATTAGGAGAAAATCTATGGCATTCATGAAATGAAAACCATAATGCCAGACTTGGTATTACAATAAAGACTGGCTTATCATAAAATACTAATTTATTTTCTATGTCTAAAAGCAGGATATCTAGTACTTTTTAAGGATTCTAGAAAAGAAGCTTTGCCATTTTTACTCACTCTTCCCAAGTCTTCTTTGAGTTTTAAGCCTCACATTTATTTTTCCATGTTTTCTTAACCAAAGAACACCCTACTAAGTCTGAGTACCAAGTCTCCTGGATTAAGATTTTGTTTCCCTTTTCCATTCCAATGTATATCTCTAATGCCTTTTACTGACTTCCATAGGATATATTGCCTATTCAATGCAAAGAGCTAGTTACATTCCCTCCATTCCCTGATGGAGTTGTGTGTGAGTGCATATGGTACAAATGAAACTCCTTTTAACTTCATGGAGCTGTGTAGGCAGCTGCTGATTTCTACTGCTTCTAGAAACCTGGCCAATACCATCTGCAGACCTCTTATTTCCTGGCCAGCAAGGCACTGGCAGGAATTAAATATGTTATGACTGTATTCAATAAAATTTCAGGATTCTGATGCTTATAGCTCAAACAATTCCAGCTGGCCTTCAGCAGGAGACAAAGGTTAACAAGACTCCTACCTCACTGAGGTGACCCTTCTCTAAGTCAGCAAATACTATGGAGACTTAAAAGCAGCACTATACCAGTATCAGTCATCAGCTGGTTCATTTGGGTATGTAAATGATGTAGACAACACTTTTCTGGGTGCTAGAAATGTGTTTTATTGACCACAGGGTCATAGGGCAAACTAATTGAAGCTTTAAGGATTTTTTTACCCAAGAAAATACTCACCAGATTTAAGAACTGCAGCTTGGTTAACTGAGCATAAATAGCATGTGGCCCCTGGATGTAAGGTTGCATGTCTAGAAATATGGATGAGTGGTTGATTCAGCTGCTTTGTAAATTGTCCTTTCCCCTTAATAGTTTACCCAAAGGGCCATGGTTTCCACATGATCAGATTAACAGTCACACCATTCTTAGTTCTTGCCCTGCTGACCATTTGGTTACCACACATTAAGTACATTATTTGCCCCCCAAAATAGTCTTTCCAGTTAAAGGGCTGCTTTGGGTAAAAGGGTACATATACATCACACAGTGGTGGAGCTGGGGGTGGTGATGTAGAAAACCTGGAGATTTTGCATTAATTGAAAAGGACCTTCCTACCTGCCTTATTTTGTGAACAGAATGTCAGGTGGCTGGAATGCCAGATATGCATGACAAGGAAAGGGAAAATAGGTATGGAATGGGTCTCTCATTTACATGAGATGGGTGAGAGAATTTGTGTTATTTAGAAAGAAACACTGATTCCAAATTCCACTGATTGATTGGTAAATACAGACCATTCTTCTTGTTAGGGGTCCTCCAGTTGGGTCCTAGCCATATGACCCTTTGTATAATAGAACAAAAACCATTCGCTGATTCTATACCAAGCACATGATCTTTTCTATGCTAAAGCCCATTGTTGCAGACAACTGTGTTGAGGGTTTTCCTGTTTTCATTGACCTGCTACTCTCCCAAACACAATGTCCTTCTCCAGGGATTGGTCTCTCCTGACTACATGTCCAAAATATGTAAGATGCAGTTTAACCATCCTTGCTTCTGAGGAGCACTCTGGTTGCACTTTTCTAGGACAGATCTACTGATTCTTTTGGTAGTCCATGGCGTATTCCATATTTGTCTCCAGCTCCATGATTAAAAAGTATCAATTCTTCTCCTATCTGCCCTATTCAGTGTCCAGCTTTCAAAACCATATGATGCAACAGAAAATATCATGGCATGAGTCAGGGGAATCTTTGTCTTTAGTGCAATATCTTTTCAATACTTTAAACAGGTCTTTTACTATAGCTTTTCCCAGTGCAACACATCTTTGGGTTTCTTGATTGCTGCTTCTGTGGGTGATAATTGTAGAACCAAGTAAAGTAAAATCATGGACAACCTCAGTCTTTTCACCATTTATCTTGAGTTGCATATTGACTCAGTTGTAAAGATTTTTGTTTTGTTGATGTTGAGGTGCAATCCACACTGAAGGCTATGTTCTTGATCTTTAGCAAAAGTTTCAAATATGCTTCACTTTCAGCAAACAGAGTTGTGTCATCTGCACAACCCAGGTCCTTAATGAGTCTTCCCCCAATCCTGATGTCTTATTCTTCTTCATAAAGTCCAGCTTCTTGGATTATTTGATCAGCATAGAAATTGAAGAGATATGGTAAAAATATACACCCCTGATGCACACTTTTCTGTATTTTAAACCAAGTAGTGTTTCCTTTTTCTGTTCGAAGGACTGCCTCCTGGTCCATGTACAGATTTCTCATGAGTACAATTAGGTGCTCTGGTATTCCCATTCTTTCTAGTGTTATCTATAGTTTGTGTGATTAACACAGTCAAATTCTTTTGCATAATTGATAAAACATAGACAACTTTCTGGTATTACCTGCTTTTGGCTAACCTCCATCTGACATCAGCAATGATGTCCCTGGTTCCATGCCCTCTCCAGAATCTGATTGATTTATGGAAGTTCCCTGTATTTATATTGCTGCAGCCACTTTTGAATGATCTTTAGCAAAAGTTTCCACAGTTGGTTAGATCCTCTTTCTTGGGAACAGGCACAAATATAGAACTCTTCCAGTTGACCAATTTGCTATTTTCCCAATGTCTTGGCATAAACACATTAGCACTTCCAGTGCTGCATCTGTTTGTTGAAACATGTCTCTTGGTATTCCATCAATTCCTGGAGACTTATGTTTCAGCAATGCCTTCAAGGCAGTTCTACTTTAGCCCTTCAGTACCATAGGTTCCTTTTCATATGTAACCTCTTGAAGTGGTTGGTCATCTACCAATTCTTTTTGTATAATGACTGTATATTCCTACCACCTACTTTTGATGTTTCCTGTGTTGTTTAATATTTTCCTTGTAGAATCCTTCACTATTGCCACCTGAGGCTTGAATTTTTTCAATTCCTTGGGCTTGAGAAAAGCAATGTTCTTCTCTGTTGGTTTTTTATCTCCAGTTCTTTGCTTGTTGTTGTTGTTAGGTGCTATCAAGTCAGCATCTGACTCATAGCGACCCTATGTACAACAGGCGAAACACTTTGTCAGTGTTTCTCTGCTATTCATAGAGTTTAAAATGGTGGATTGATTTTTGGGAGCAGGTTGCCAGATCCTTCTCCTAAGTCTATAGCACCTGGTGTTCCCAGGTGGTCTCCCATCCAAGTACTAACCAGGCCCGACCCTGCTTAGCTTCCAAGATCTGACAGGATTAGATGCCACAGTGGTACCACTGCAGGCAGCTCTTTGCTAATGTTATTAAAATATCTGATTTTGTCTTCTCATGCTGCCCTTTGAAATCTTCCATTTAGTTCCTTAACTTCATCATGTCTTCCTTTTACTTTAGCTGTTCAATGTTCAATGGCAAGTTTCCAAGTCTCTTGACATATAATTTGGTCTTTTCTTTTTTTCCTATCTTTTAAATAACTTTTTGCTTTCCTCATGAATGAGTCTTGGATGTCATGCCACAAGTCATCTAGTCTTTATCATTAGTGTCTAATGCATTAAACCTGTTCTTGAAGGTGGTCTCTGAACTCAGGGGGTATACTCAAGGTCATACCTTGGCTCTCACACACTTGTTCTAATTTTTTCAGTTTCAGTTTGAACCTGTATATGAGCAGTTGATAATCTGATCCACAGCCAGCACCTGGTCTCATTCTGACATTTTATGTTGAGTTTTCCATTATCTCGCTCCACAAATGTTTTCAATTTGGTTCTTGTATGTTCCATCTGGTGACTTCCATGTTGTATAGTCATCATTTATGTTGGTGAAAATATGTATTTGCAGTGAAAAGGTCATTGGTCTGACAAAATTCTATCATGTGATCACCACCCTCATTTCTGTTACCAAGGCCACATTTTCCAACTACTGAACCTTCTTGTTTCCAACTTTTGAATTCCAGTCACTAGTAATTATCAGTAAATCCTGATTGCCTGTTTGATTTATTTCAGATTGAAGAAGCTGATAAAAAAATCTTCCCTATCTTCATTTGTGGCCTTAGTGGTGGGTGCATAAATTTAAATAATAATATTAACTGGCCTTCCTTGTAGGCATATGGGTATTATTCTATCACTGACAGCATTGTATTTCAGGACTGATGTTGAGATGTCTTTTTTTGATGCTGAATGTAACCCCATTTCTCTTCAGGCTCTCAGTCCTGACATAGTGTGGCATATGATAGTGTGATTCTAAATGGTCCATGCAGTCCATTTTAGCTCACTGTTATCTAGAATTTCAATATTCATGTGCTTCATTTCCCTTTTGATGATTTCAAATTTTCCTAGATTTATACTACATAAATTCCATGTTCCAATATTTAATGGATGTTTCTCTTTTATTTTGAGTTGTGCCG
Organism: Pedetes capensis; assembly: GCA_007922755.1. NCBI lineage: Eukaryota > Metazoa > Chordata > Mammalia > Rodentia > Pedetidae > Pedetes > Pedetes capensis. The sequence goes on from VMDO01004863.1 coordinate 57,752, forward strand.
TGTAAGTTAATGGAGGTTCCTGGAGCTTTATTCTATTCCCATCATTAAGGTAGACTGTACTTTGAGGAGGCAACTCTTCCCCAGTTGTCCTTCGAGTGCTTTCCAACCTGGGGGGCTCATTTTCTGGCACTATATCTAACAGTGTGTCTCTGCTATTCATAGGGTTTTCAATGGCTAATAATTTTGAGAGTGGGTTGTCTATTCCTCCTCCCTAGTCTGTCTTCATCGGAAAGATCATCTATGGATACCAGCGTGGTATACCATAGGTGACATAACTTTCAGCATCACAACCACACACAAGCCCCCACAGTAAGGCAAAATGACAGACATGTGAGAGATACAGAGCATTAGGCTATTCTTATTGGTTTATTATTATTATTATTATTATTATTATTATTATTATTTTCTTTGAGACAGTATCTCACCATGTATTTGCTGGTCTGGAGCTTCCAATCCTCCTGTCTCAGCCTCTCAAGTGCTAGGATTAACAGATGTGAACCACAGTGCTTCACTTCCTCTTTGGTTTATTTTAAAATAAACTTTATTGAGGTTTCAGTTGTATATAATTTACTACATTCATTTAAAGTGCACAATTCTATATATATCTGCAAAACCACTGTCACAAATAAGATAACAAATATTTGTATTATCCTCCAAGATTGCCTTTTATCCCTTTTCTGTCCATCACTCCCTCCACCCTGATCCCTAATCAACAATGATCTGCTGTTTTGGCCACAGTGTTTTTGTATTGTGTAGAATTTTATAGAAATGGGGTCATATTCTTATTTATGCCTTATTTATAGATTTCTTTTTAATTCTTACACTCAAAATAATGTCTTTGGCATCAATTCATTTTATTGTATATATTAGTAATTGGTTTCTTATTGTTGAATATTTCATAGTAGAGATGCACCATTTTTTGTTTATCCATGACTTGTGAACATCTGGATTATTTCCAGTTTTTGCTAACTGTGCATAAATCTGCTATGGATTATTTCTTATTTTTGATTACTGTGCACAAAGCTGCTATAAATATTTGTGTACAAGTCTTTGTGTGGACATATGTTTTCATATCTTTTGTGTAAATACTTAGAGTGGAATGTCTGGGTCATATCTTTGACTATTCAAGAAATTATTGTAAGTGTTTTAAAGGTGATTGTATGATGTTACATTCCCACCAGCAATGTTCAAGTTCCAGTTGCTCAACGTTTGGTATTTTCCATCTTTTAATTATAATCATTCCAATGGATGCACAGTAGTGTATCATTGTAGCTTTCATTTCCATTTCTCTGAATAATTTGGCTTATACATTTTCATGCCAATTGTATACATTCATTAGTGAAGTGCCTTCAGATTGCCTATTTTTATGGGATTGTTTGTTTATTGAGATATAAGGATCCTTCATATAGCTCAGATACAAGTCCTTTGTTGAGTATATGCTTTGCAAACATTTTCTCCCAGTCCATGGGCTGCCTTTTCCAGTCTTATCAATGTTTTGCAAAAAGAAAAAAAAATTTTTTTGGTAAGTGTTAAAATTTTAATTTTGGTAAGTTTTATTTACAGATAATTTCTTCTATAATTTATGGGTTTTGTGTCTTAATTATTAAGCCTTTATAAAACCCAAAGTCAATAGAATTTCTTCATTGGTTTCCTTTAGGAATTTTATTGCATTATGCTTAAATTTAGGTCTATGGTAATTTGAGTTGATTTTTTTTATATATACAGTCTGAGATAAGGATTTCTTAATGTAGATATTCAATGGTTTCAATGGTTTGGATATGGGTTGTCCCCTCTGAAGTTCACATGGATGTTTAATCTCTGTCATGAGGTATTAAGATAGAAACTTAATTCAACTGTGTATTTAGAGGTGAGGCCTGTATGAGGTGATTAGCATTAGATAAAGTCATCAGAGTGAGTTGCCATGATTGAATACTGGTGGCCTCACGAGAAGAGTGAGAGATCAGAGGAAACAGATACACATGCTTCTGTCTCTGCCAAAAAGGAGGCCATCATGCAATGCAGCCCCTTGAACTTGGACCTCCAGAGCTATGAGTCAAAATAAACTTCATTTCTTTAAAACTTACCCAATCTGTGGTATTATTAGCAATAAAAACTAGACTAATCCATTCCAGGACTATTGAATGTCATTGCCACATTTGTTAAATATTAGTTGGCTATGTACATGTGGATTTGTTTCTGGACTCCACTTGGATTCGTTGTTTCACGTTGTCAATCTTATGTCAATACTGCATTGTCTTGATGACTGTAAATTATCCATCTTATTCTTTTTCAAAATTATTTTGGCTATTTCAGATCCATGAAATTTCCAAGTAAGTTTTAGAATCAGCTTGTCAATTATGGTGAAAATGCCTGGTGAAATTTTGACAGGGATTACTCTGAGTCCACAGATCAATTTGGATAGAATTGTCATCTTTACAATAGACTCATGCTATGAACTTATGAATGTCCAATGAACTATGAATTGGGTCTTCCAATAAGCCTGTGAACATATTTCACCATTTATGTGATTCTTCATTAAATTATTTCAGCAATATGCTGTAGATTTCCATGAGGAATTCTCATGTCTCTTGTTAAGACAAAAAAATACTTAATATATATAATGCTATAAATAGAATTTTAAAATTTTAATATGTGAGAAGTAAACAATTAGAAAATTAAGTTTTGAGGATTAACTTTGTATTCTGCAACTTTGTTAAATTTCATATTAATCCTGGTATTTGCATAGATTCTTCAGGATTTTTCTATATAAATATGCATGCCATTTATAAATAGACTTCCATTTTCTTTTCTTCCTATATTTTATTTCATTGTGATTTTGATTCCACTTTTTTTCCTTCCCTTTACCATTCTGCAGTCAATTTTTTGCTATTGTTTCTCAAAAGGCATTGTTCTTAGGTGTCATTTAGTTGGAACCCATTCATAGCGACCCTATGTACAACAGAACAGAACACTCCCCAACACTATGCCCTGCACTATGCCATGCCCTGCACTATTGCCCCGCGGGGCTGTTCAACAGGGACCTAGAGTAGGGGGCGAATAAATGAGAGAGAGAGAGACAAGAGACAGGAAGGATGAGAGCAAGACAGGCTGTCTGATCAAGCTCCAAAGTCTTTAATGTTTTGCTGTAGTTTAAATACACATGGAGGGAAGGGGAGGGGCAAGAAAGTCACAAGAGCCAGGTGATTCTTTAGAAGTCTTCAACTCCTCCTGTAACCCTGACAACCGCTTTCAGATGGTAATTTCAATTTAAAGGTCACAATGCTCTGTGGCTCAACATCTGCTATTTTCACCACACCCTGCACCTTTTCATCAGGGTATCTTGTAAAAAGTTACTTATGGTCTTGGCTCCCAGCACACTATGTCAGTGCTTCTCTGCTATTCATAGGGTTTTCAGTGGCTGATTGTTTTGGGAGTGGGCTGCCAACTTCTCCCATTTTTGCAGTGCTGGGAATTAAACCCAGGGCCTCAGAGCAGCACTTTATCAACTGAGCTAAACCCCAGTCCCCACAAGACATAGTCAATACTATGTTAAAATCATCTTTTAGAGTGACATGGAGAAAAGAAAAATGGGTGTAGTAGATATAAAGGAACAGATAGGGTGTGAATGGACATTTTCAATAGAATTGAGTATTTTTTGTCGTGCATTTCCTAAGAAATTTAGCAGAGATTTCAAACTGTCATTGAAAAGCAAGGAGGAAGCTGATGGAATAAAGAAAACAAAGATGTCAAGGTCTCCCAGACTCTTTTTCCAGGTTCTTCTCTCTTCTCCAACAGTATCATCTCTACTTCTCAGATAACCTATCCCTCTTCCCCTAGCAAGACCTGAACTCCTTTCTGTTATTAAATTCTCTCCTATTCCTACCTTACAAATGGTTGTACTTTACCAACATAAGTCTGAAAATGTCTTAAGTCTTAGATAAATGAAAGCACAAATATGTTAACATAAATAAATGGAAGAAAACAGAATCTATCACATATTTACTGTGTGAGGAATGTCCAAGAGAGGTTATTTAATCAAAGAAGATCCAAGAAGATCCAAGATAGATGAAAAATTGGGTCCAAGAGCTTAAGCATCTTGTTCAAGGCCCTAAAAAACTGGAGAATGAATTTGAGCTTCAGTCTGAGTTTGTAGTAAAGTCTTTTTTAAATTGCAGTCTTCTGACTCCCCAATATTACTGAACAATTTATTGTGTAATAATTTGCTGATTTATCACTGACTTTATAATACTAGATTGCACATTCCTTGTTTGCAAGAGCATATTCACCATCATATTTCCAACCCCTAGCATAGAAAATGGCAAACAGTATGTACTTAATGCCAGATTGTCAGATTGATTTAAATATCAATAAAACCACATTGATATTTGCTTTGTGGGCAAAGTGGAAGCTGCCTTGAAAGAACTGTAGAAACACAAGCCTCCCTGAGAAAGGGGATCTAACCAAATGTGGAAGCTAAAGAACAATATCATTAATATCACACACAGGTAAAATTTTGCTAAAGATCATTCAAAAGTGACAGCAGCAGTATGTAGACAGGGAACTGCTGGAAAATCAAGCTGGATTCAGACGAGGGCATGGATCCAGGGACATCATTGCTGATGTCAGATGGGTATTAGCTAGAAGCAAAGAATACCAGAAAGATGTCTATGTTTTATTGACTATGCAAAGGCACTTGACTATGTGGATCATAACAAATTATGGATAACACTGAAGAATGGGAATACCAGAGCATTTAATATACTTATGAGCAATCTTTCTATGGCCCCAGAGGCAGTGATTTCAACACAACAAGGAGATACTGCCCTGTTTAAAGTCAAGAAAGGTGTGTTTTAGGGCTATATTCTTTCACTGTACCTCTTATATCTCAATGCTGAGCCAATGATCCAAGAAGCTGGACTTTATGAAGAAGAACATGGCATCATCACCGGAGGAAGATTCATTAATAAAATGCATTATGCAGATGACACAACTCTACTTGCTGAAAACAAAGAGGATTTGAAACATTTACTGATGAGGATCAAACAACACAGCCTTCAGTATCGATTATGCCTCAACTTCAGCAAAATAAAAATCTTTACAACTGAGTCAATATAATGCCATTTCAAGGAAGACACAGGCTGATATTTGCTTTTATAGAGATGGCTCTGTGTACATTTGGCTTTCCTTTGATTCCACATAAGGTGACTGGGTACTACTAAATCATTTGTTATCCTAGATTAAGTAAGATATAAATGAGCCAGATTTAGAACTTCTGTGTGAACCCAGGTTCTTTTTGAAAAGCTGGAATTTAGCTCAGTTGGTAGAGTGCTGCTTCACAGCGTCTGAGGGCCCGGGGTTAATCCCTAGCACAGCAAAAATGGGAGACGGATGTGGCCATTCACTCCCGTAGCAATGCCAAAACAATTAGGTATTGAAAACTGTAATGAGGGTTACTGAGACGGACCCTACTTGATGGTATCTGACAACAACAATGCTTTCAGATGCGAACTTTGTTAGTATTGAAGTTCTGATTATTTCACTGTGGGACTAAGCCTTCATTCTTCAGGGTTCCCAACTCGCTGGGAAAGATTGAGGTGATGTTGTCTTATTCACTGACAGTGGTGATACAGCTCATAGACTCAGTTAGTAAAACGTGGTGAAATGGCTCTGATCATCCAATTCTAAGAGACTGACTGATATTCTTTGTGCATGCAGCTAGTTTGCCACTGCTCTAAAGGATGGCTCTGGCAGGAGTTATTTCAAGAGGCCTCATCTTTTGATGTCACTCTGTTCAAGGGCAATGTTCATGCTCACGACTGGACAAGCCCCTGGCCGTTTACTATCACCAATGAGAAACTCTAATCAGATGCCTTAGCAAAACTGCTGCAGCCCTCAGAGATTCTTTTTAAATTATCTCGTCTTCAACATATTTCCAAATATGCAACATATTTCCAAATTATTATAGCTGGGTATTTTTTCTGCCAATATTATACTCAGTGCTTCTTAATAATTCCTCCCAGTTGAAAAAAGCAAAGAAAGAATTCATTCTTTCTCTCTAACTATACTGTAACTGTCTCTTGGGGAAAGACTTTTTTCTCTTTCATTCAAATGTAAAGTTGCAAGGTCCAGAGAGCCAGTACACACCAATCTAAACCAAAGGTCTACAAAGCAGGAGTCCAGTGCCAGGCTTGTCACATATGTATAAATCAATATGAGAGCAGCACATCAATCACTCAACAGAGGGTGCCAAAAAATGCCACTGCACTCCTTCCAGAATATAAAATCCAAACATGCAAGGGCTCCGAAACCCTTACCCGAAGATTCTGAAAGGAAAACGAATTGTGAGTAACCATGGAGAAAGTGGAAGCAGTTCATCCACCTGATGGGACCACCTGCTAATCAACATCCACACAGTATTTTGTATCCAGCTATGAACTGAAACTCTTGAGCTGAGGTTATGGCTTTAAAAGCCAAACACTCTCGTCATCCTCAACATTGTTATTTGCCAGTGAGCCAAAACTTTTGTGAGTTGTAATGTTTCTTGAAGGATGTTGATCCACAGGACTTGTGTCTGACTTTGGGGAGGGGCATAGGTTGGTACCAGATGCTAGGGGTTAGTGGCTAGGACAGTTAATCACATTAAAGGAAAGAAATGCCTTCGGGAGCAAAGGCTCTGGTTTCTTAACCCACTGCATGCCCATGGCAGACAGAACTCATGCTAAAAATGGCAAAGGAAAGCCACTACTACACATTATAAATAAATGTGCTCTTGTATAAAACACAGTATTTTGCATAAAATTTGTGTATAAAAGCATTTATTGGGATGGACAGGAAATAATTCTTATTTTTAAAAATGCCTGCAGCCACACCACTGTGGCATCAGATCCTGCCAGATCTCAAAAGCTAAGCAGGGTCAGACCTGGTTAGTACTTGGATGGGAGACCACCTGGGAACACCATGTGCCATAGGCATGGGAGAAGGAGCAGGCAGCCCACTCCCAAGAAACAATCAGTCATTGAAAACCCAATGAGTAACAGAGAAGCACTAACAATAGTGTTTCGCCTATTGTATGTAGGGTGGCTATGAGTCAGATACTGACTCAATGGCACCTAACAACAACAGATATTGGAGCCTGTAGCTGTATCACTGTGGCAGCTGATCTGGTCAGATCTTGGAGGCTAAGCAGGGTTGGGCCTGGTTAGTACTTGGATGGGAGACGACCTGGGAGAGCCAGGTGCTGTAGGCTTGGGAGAAAGACCCAGAAACCCACTCCCCAAAAACAATCAGGTGTTGCAAACCATGTGAATAGCAGAGAAGCACCAACAACAGTGTTTTATCTATTATACGTAGGGTTGCTATGAGTCAGACATCGACTCCATGGCACCCAACAATAACAATAATAGAAAAAAATGTGTGCCTTCCCAGGTGTAGGAAATAAGTGGTGTAAACAAGAGGAGCTCCTAAAAATTGGAAAAATAGAAATGAATTTCCCTCAGAAGGTTCAGCTCTGAAGCCAGTGTCCTGAAATTGCTGTATGCAAAGTCATGCACTAAAGCACAAGGTTTGCTTCAATATATTTGTTTTAGTTTGCTGTGGCTACTATAACAAAGATCCACAAACTAGTTGGCTTCACACATCAGAAATGTATGGCCTCATAGGTCTGGGGACTAGAAACATAAAATCAAGATGACAGCAAGGCGGGAGTGCCATCAGCAAGATAACAGAATAGGAGATACCAATCTTCATCCCTCCACAAGGAAACAGTAAGTAAGTAGCTATCCATGAAAAAATCTGGCCTTGGGAAGGCTCAGCAGTACAAATAAGAAACTGAAACAGTAGCTGGGTATTGTGGCATGTGCCCATAATTCCAGGGACTACAGAAGCAGAGGCAGGAAGGTCTCAAGTTTAAGGCCTTATTTCAAGATAGCAAGACCCTATCTCAAGATAAAAAGTAGGGGCTGAGGGTACAGTCCAGTGGCAAAGCACTTACAACGTATGTGTGAGGCCCTGGGTTCAACCCCCTAATGCTGAAAGGAAAATCAGAAAACCTGCAACAACACAAAGTGAGCAAAACCCAGAATAATCCCACAGACACAGAGAAAGGATCGCTGGGGAGATCCTGAGATGTCTATGTCTGAGGATTCCTAGGAATGAAGAAGGGAGAGGCTAGCAGGATCAGCCACACAGAATGTCACCATGGTCCCCAGTGGCCTCCTCTGTAGAGGACAACAACATCTTTTGTGACAGAAGTAACCAAAGCTATTCTTGCCAATGAATATCCCCTCCTCCCAAGAAGGAATTGTTCATATGCTACCCTGGGAATGGGGCTTTGTCATTTTCAAACCCTACATGTACCCAAGACTCTGGAGCTGAAGCCACTCAGCATGTGCTGTGACTCCAGGCCCCAGATCCATAGCTCTGTGAAGGTATGCACCCACCATCCAGACTCTGTACCTATAGCCACATTGTGTGTGCCCATGCCATAAATACCAGAACTGCTTCAGGCTAGCCTTGCCTTGGGTCTTGGAGCCTTGGTTGCTCTATCTGTGTCCATATTGAAGAATCCTGTTTTGCTGTACCTCTATAAGGGCTGAAGCCTCTAACTCCTGAGATACCTTGACAATGAGAAAACCCCCTCCTCTGCCTCTGGAAGTGCTGTAGCATCTTCTGCAGCTTTACTCTTCCTGGCTCTATGGCTGTGCTGTATTGCTGTGTCCCAAACATTGGAGCCACTGCCAGGAAGGGTTAGTCTACACTCTGTGCCACACAACTTTACTTCTCTGCATACATCTACACCCTAGAAACTAGCTCAGCCCCCAGAGTGAGGGAGTCAATGATCTGGACCCTAGAGATGCTGTAGTTTGTGAACAACTGTATTTCAGATTCCAGCACCCTGGCTGCTCCATAAGCCCTCACATCTCATATGCATCACCAGTGAAGCACCTGTGCCATGCCACCCTGGATGCTGGAAACATGGTCCTCATGTGCTGGTGGTCTGGAACCCACCTCCAGAACTGTTCCATGAATGTCATACCTCAGATACTAGTGCCACCATTGGAAATGATTGAGGCTGTCCAAGATTTTGCTTTACTTAGTTCTACAATCAACACCCATGGAAGCAGCAGCCAAGAAATCAAAAGACACATTGCATTGAGAAAAGCTGTTGCAAAAGAGCTCTTTAAAGTGTTGAAAAGTAAAGCTGTCATATTGAAGATAAAGGTGTGCCTGACTCATGCCATGGTATTTTCAGCTGTAACATACGCTTATGAAAGCTAGATGTTAAATAAGGGAGATAGGAGAAGAGTTGATGCTTTTGAACTATGGTGATGGAGATGAATGTTGAATACACCATGGACTGCCAAAAGAACCAACAGATTTGTCCTAGAAGAAGTGCAATCAGAGTGCCCCTCAGAAGCAAGGCGAGTTAGACTGCATCTTACGTATTTTGGACATTGTTGTCAGGAGAGACCAATCCCTGGAGAAGGACATCATGTTTGGGAGAGTGGCAGGCCAATGAAAAAGTAGAAGACCCTCAACTAGATGGATTAACACAGTGTCTGCAACAATGGGCTTAAACATAAAAAAGATTGTGTGCCTGGTACAGAATAGGGGATTGTTTCATTCTGTTATATATAGGGTTGCTAAGATTCAGACCCAAGCCAATGGCACCCAAAAACAACAGTGTCAACTCAAACTCACCCACAAATCATACCTGGCACCAAGAGGGATACCCTTGGCCATGACTTCTATAGTGGAAGAAAAAGAAATCAGGAGGACTCCCCCCACCCCGTAGCCTTTATCACCAAAGACCACATCAGCCTCTGAAAATGCCCACATCCTTGACTGCTGAGGACCACTGGAATCTTTCCCAAGGTTAAATTAAACTGACAGACTGCATGGAAATCATGTTGTTGCACCTTCACTAGGGCCAGAACTGCCACATTTCATAATCTGGTGCATGTAGCCAATAGGTAAGTTCTTTCCCCATCCAAACCAGGCCACCAAGTCGAGAAGAGGTGATTTCTCTATTAAATGCACAGATATCAATGCAAGGCTGCAAGAAATGTGAAAAACCAAAGAAACAACACTATCAAAGAAATGTCATAATTTCCAATGATCTACCAAATGGAGTTCTAGGAATTATTTAACAAAAATTCAAAAAACAATAGTTTTAAGGAAACACAGTCTGTCCAACAGTGAACTTTAAAAGAATCCAGACTACTCAATGAAATCAGGAAAACAATGCACAATCAAAACAAGAAGTTTAACAGAGATTGAAATAGTTAAACAGAACCAAACAAATTCTGGAGCCTAGGGATACAATGGCTGAAACAAAATGTGATAGAGAACATCAACAACAGAATTAATTGAGCAGAAGGCAGCATCTATGAACTCAAAAATTATTTATTACTGTTCAGTCAGAAAAGAAAAAAGATGAAAGACCAATGGGATTTACAGGATGACAATATGAGACCTAAAGTTAAGATTAGAGAATCCAAGAAGAATAAAGAGAGAATGAGTCAAAATGCTTTTGAACATGGTGGCACATGCCTGTAGTACCAGTGTTTGGGGAGGCTAAGGCAGAATGATACTGCTAGAGCCCAGGAACTTTAGCCAGCCTAGGCAAGTGAGATTCTGCTAAAAAAAAAAAAAAAAAAAAAAAAAAAAAAAAAAAAAAAAAAAAAAAAAAAAAAAAAAAAAAAAAAAAAAAAAAAAAAAAAAAAGACTGAAAATTACCAAAATCTTGGAAAAGATATAATTTTTCAAGTACAAGAATATAAAAAATCCCCAGCCTAAAGAAGACTATGCCAAGATATAATCAAATTTTCAAAATTGAAGACAGAGAATCTCAAAAGCAATAAGATAAAAGATTCTGATATAGAAGGGAGCCTTCATATGGGTACAATGGGTTTCTTTGGAAAACTTTGCTGATGAGAGGATGGGATGATATATTCAAAGGGTTGAAAGAAAAACCTAATAACAAAGAATATCTTACCTGACAAAGATGATCTTCAGAAATAGGGAATGATAAAGACTCTCCCAGGCAAAGAAAAGCTGAAGAATCTCATTACTACTAGATCAACCTTACAAGAAAAATGGGGGGAATTTTTCAAGCTAAAATGTAAAGGACACTAGTAACATGAGAAAATATAAAAATGATAGGAAAAAATATGTAGTGAAATCCAGAATGCCCTAATACTGAAATGATAGTGTGGGAAGTAATTTACATCTCTTGTCTAAATATTAAGTAAAAAACTACTAGAAATAATCATAGCTATAATTTAAGGAATATATATTATAAAAGATATAATATCAAAACAAAATGGAGTGGAGCAAACATGTAGAGTTTTGTATGCAATTCCAGTTATCAGTTTAAACTAGAATGTTATGACTATAAGATGTTTTATGTCAATCTTAGGATAGCCATAAGGCAAAACCCAACAGTAGATATGCAAATGATAAGGGAATCAAAGCATATGAATCCAGGAAATCATGAAATCAGAAAGACAACAAGAGAGAAGACAGGAATGAAGGATCTACAAGACAGAAAAAAATTAATAAACTACAAGTAGAAATATAGTAAGTCCTTATCTATCAATAATTCCTTTGAATGTTAATGGGTTAAATTTTCTAAGAAAAAAGGCTGGCTGAATAGAGTTTTAAAAAGAAAAAGACAACATGCAATTGTATTTTGCCTACAAGTGTCTCACTTCACCTGGACAGACATACAAAGACTGAAAATGAAGGGATGGAAAAAATATTCCATGCAAACAACCAAAAGAGAACGGGGATATCTAAAATTAGCTAAAATAGATATTAAGTCACAACTGTAAAAAGATAAAGGTTATTGTGTGTTGTTGTTGTTGTTAGGTACTATTGAGTTGGGTCTGATTCACAGTGACCCTCAAAGATTTTTCAATGGCTGATGGTTTTGGGATTGTTTAGGGAGCAGATTGCCACATCCTTCTCCCATGGTTATTGTATAATAAGATTTAATTTATGCAGAAGATATGAGAATTACATAAACATGGAACATCACAGCACCTAAATATTAAAAGCAAATATGAATAGCTCTGCAGTAAGAAATAGCAATACAATAATAGTAGATGTATCAATATTCCATTTAAACTAAGGAATTGATCAGACAGAACATTGATAAGGAAACACTGGATTTCAACTACACTTTAGACCAGATGGACTTAACCTACATGCAGAACAGGCCATCCAACAATAGACAAATACACATTCTTCTCAAGCACATATGGAACATTCTCTAAGAAAGATTGTTAGTGTGATCAACAAAGAAATATTAACAAATTTAAAAAGGTTGAATAATAAGTGTCTTTCCAACCACCATAGTATGAAACTAGAAGTCAATAATGGGAAGAAAACTGAAAAATTCAAAAACATGAGGAATTTAACATCATACTGAACAAACAATGGATCAAAGAATAAATGAAAAGGGGGATCAAATATTATCTTGAGACAAATTAGAAATGGAAAGACAAAATAAGCACCTGATACAGGAAAACTAGTTCTCAGAGGAAAACTTCTTGGAGTAAGCATGTACATCAAAAAGAAGAAACCTACAATTACACTTCAAAGAGCTGGACAAAAGTATATAAGCTGAAAGTTAGTAGAAGGGACAACATAAGAGATCAGGGTAGAAGTATAAGAGGAGAAAAAAAGACCAATGAAATTCAAAGAAGATTTTGTTAAAAGATGAATAGAGAAACTCTTAGCCAAACTAAGTAAAAAGAGGAGCCCAAATCAAACTACAAATGAAAGATGACACATGACAATTGATACCACAGAAATTCAAAGGATCATTAAGAGACTACTATGAAAAACATATGCAAGTTCAAACTGAAGCTGAAGAAATTTAGAACAAGTATAGGAGAGCCACAGTATGACCTTGAGTATATCCTGCCTGAATTCAGAGACCACCTCAAAAATAGGTTTAATGCATTAGACACAAATGACAGGAGACCAGAAGAGTTGTGGCATGACATAAAAGATATCATTCAAGAAGGAAGCAAAAAGTTCTTAAAAGGACAAGAGAAAAAGAAAAGACCAAATTACATGTCAAAAGAGACACTGGACCTTGCCCTCGAAAGTCCAGCAGCTAAAGCAAAAGGAAGACATGATGAAGTTAAGGAACTAAACAGAAGATTTCAGAAGGCAGCTCGAGAAGACAAAAACAAATATTATAATAACATGTGCAAGGAGCTGGAAGCAGAAAATCAAAAGGGAAGAATGTGCTCTGTGTTTCTCAAGCTTAAGGAAGTGAAGAAAAAATTCAATCCTCGAGTGGCAGTAGTGAAAGATTCTACAGTGAAAATATTAAATGACGCAGGAAACATCAAAAGAAGATGGGAAGAAAACACAGAGTCATTATACAAGAAAGAATTGGTAGATTACCAACCATTCCAAGAGATTGCATATGAAGAGGAACCAATGGTATTGAAGGATGAAGTGGAAGCTACCTTGAAAGAACTGGCAAAACACAAGGCTCCAGGAATTGATGGGATACCAATAGAGATGTTTCAACAAACAGATGCAGCACTGGAGGTGTTAACATGTTTATGCCAACAGATTTGGAAAACTGCTACTTGGCCAACTGACTGGAAGAGATCCATATTTGTGCCTATTCCCAAAAAAGGTGATCCAACTGAATGTGCAAACTATCGGACAATATCATTAATATCGCACACCAGCAAAATTGTACTAAAGATCATACAGAAGCGACTGCAGCAGTATATAGATAGGGAATTACCGGAAAATCAAGTGGGATTCAGAAGAGGGCGGGGAACTAGGGACATCATTGCTGATGTCAGGTGGATATTAGCTGAAAGCAGAGAATATCAGAAAGATGCCTATCTATGTTTTATTGACTATGCAAAAGCATTTGATTGTGTGGATCATAACAAATTATGGATAACACTTCAGAAAATGGGAATACCCGAACACCTAATTGTGCTCATGAGAAATCTCTACATGAACCAGGAGGCAGTTGTTCGAAAAGAACATGGAAACACTGTGTGGTTTAAAGTTGAGAAAGGTGTGCATCAGGGCTGTATACTTTCACCCTATCTCTTCAATTTATGAGCTGAGCAAATAATCCGAGAAGCTGGACTTTATGAGGAAGAACGAGGCATCAAGACTGGAGGAAGACTCATTAACAACCTGCGTTATGCAGATGTCACCACTCTGCTTACTGAAAGTGAAGAAGATTTAAAACATTTACTGATGAAGATCAAAGATCATAGCCTTCAATATGGGTTACAACTAAACATCAACAAAACAAAAATCCTTATGACTGGGTCAGCATGCAACTTCACAATAAATGGAGAAAAGATTGAGGTTGTCCAAGATTTTACTTTGCTTGTCTCTATAATCAACACCCGTGGAAGCAGCAGTCAAGAAATCAAAAGACGCATTTCTCTAGGAAAAGCTGTGGCCAAAGATCTCTTTAGAGTATTGAAAAGCAAAGATGTCACATTGAAGACAAAGGTGCGTCTGACTCATGCCATGGTATTTTCAGTGGCATCGCATGGTTGTGAAACCTGGTTATTGAACAAGAGAGACAGAAAAAGAATTGATGCTTTTGAATTGTGGTGCTGGAGACGTCTATTGAATATACCATGGACTGCCAAAACAACCAACAAATCTGTCCTAGAAGAAGTGCAACCAGAGTGCTCCTTGGAAGCAAGAATGGCCAAACTGCATCGTACATATTTCGGACATGTAGTCAGGAGAGATCAATCCCCGGAGAAGGACATCATGTTTGGGAGAGTGGCAGGTCAACGCAGAAGAGGAAAACCCTCCACCAGATGGATTGACACAGTGTCTGCAACAGTGGGCTTAAACATAAATAGGATCGTATGCCTGGCACAGAATTGGCAAGTGTTTTGATCTGCTGTACATAGGGTCGCTATGAGTAGGACTCGACTCGACGGCACCTAACAACATCAACAACAACAACAACACTTCACTCACTAAATAAATACTTTTTCTACAGTAGCTGAGCACATAGGTCTAGAGTGGGGATGAGATAAGTAATTCACTTTACACTGTGGTATAAACTTTGATAAAGGAATGAATAATGCGTTAAGAAATGTAAAGAAGAGGTATATAACATGGTCTAGGGAGGGCTACAAAGGCTCCCTGAGGGATAATTTGATTATTATATAAAGAATGATGACATATTAAGGAAGACATTCTAAGTAGAGGGGGAAGTCCTGCGTAAGACTGGAAATGAGAAATGATCACATGTTCAAGATAATAAATAGCTCAACAGGGTTGGGAAATAGAATGTGAGGCAGAAGGATGAGCAATGAAGGTAGAGAATGAAAAAGGTACCAACTATGAGAAAATTATGATGATCTGCCTTTTGTTTGGCTTTTTGAGACATGGTCTTGCTAGGTAGCCCACACTGGTCCTGAATCCGTGATCCTCCTGCCTCTGTCTCCCTAATGCTGGTATTATAGGCATAGGTCCCATGCTTGGTTTAGCAGGGCCATTTACTCATTCCTTAAAGGTGTATTGAGTCAGTTTGTCCTCCCATCCCCACGGCTATAACTCTAGTCTAAGTCCTTACCAGTTCATGCCTGAACTATTCCTTTGTAGTGAGGTGCCATGGAGCCAGTGTCCAACTCACAATGATCCAACATAAAACAGACGAAACACTAATGTTAGTGTTTCTCTGCTATTCATAGGGCTTTTCAATGGTGGGCTGACTTTTGGGAGTGGGTTGATGGGTCCATCTCCTAAGCCTACAACACCTGGTGTTCCCAGGTGGTCTCCCACCCAAGAACCAACCAGGCCCACCCTGGCTTAGCTTCCAAGGTCTGATGGGATGGGACACCACAGTGGTACTATTGCAGGCATAATTTCCTGACTTGCCTCCTTCCTCCAGTTGCTCCCGTGCAATCCATCCATCTGCCAATCCCATGACTATGATGACTTTACACATTGCTTTCCACCACCTTACTCAGGTCAAACATGTTCTGTGTACTCTTCTCCAAATGAGTTACTCACCATTCTCCCCACATGCCCTCTGCATATCCACTGAGGGAAGTTTTGCTTGGAATAGGTTTTTCTCATAATGTCCTCTGCCTCCCTCAAGTCTTCATCCTACTGGGCTCAATTCCAGTCCCAGCCTCCATGAGCCTGCTGGGACTACCCACAGCAACCTCTCTGGCCCCCAAATCCTCTGGGTACATAGTACCAATTTTATTCACTTTCTTGTGTTCCTTTTTATGTAAGTATTATTTTCGTGTCTGAGAAGTAAGGTCTTTAAATTTGAAACAGTATGCTACTTTTCCAGCCTGTGGTGCACACATATAGGAGAGAGCAGCAGATCCTGATGAACTCAGAGTTGGTGTTATTTCTTGCTGCCAATTGCTCTTGTAGTTGAATACAGGTTGTGCTAGTTTGGTGGGTATTTGTCCATTGCATCTGGGATACCCTGGCTGGTCTACAGCCCTGTTCACTCATGAGTGGTGACCACAATAGGTATTAAGATCACAACTCTTCTGATTCACACTCCTATACTCAGCCACTATTCTTCATTGCATTTCTAGGTCTGATTGGCCATATCTGGAGATTTTTCTGTGTTAGGCAGGCCTGGTACAAAATCAGCTGTCCTATAAGAACCCACGGGAAGCCCTTGGTTCTAGCCTTGTCACAAACCCAGGTATTTTCTATCCTCTTGTTATCTCCCCTTTGCAAGACATTCTGTCCTTTTTGTAAACTAGTACATTTCTTTACAAAACCCACATTTTCATACCAAGATTTATTTTAAGTCCAGTATGTTTCTGGGAACAGTACTTTTCCTTGTACTTCCCTGCTCTCCTAGCATATCTTTTTGCCCTCCACTGACACAGTTAAAGGGGTGAACATATGCTTGAGGAGAGGTGAATCAGATAAGTGGCCCTAAGCATAACAAAGGTGATTATCTGAAGGTAAAATATAGTTCCCCCATGTGTCTATCAATATGGCATGCTATGGGGACTTGTGCACTGCTGTGATGCTGAAAGCCCTGCTACTGGTATTATAGATATCAGCAAGATCACCCATGGTGGGCAGGTTTCAACTGAGCTTCCAGACTAAGACAGACAAGGGAGAGGAATATGGCTAGCCTATTCTCCAAAAAATTAGCTGTTGAAAACTCTATGAATAATAGAGAAACTGTCAGATAAAGAGCCAGAATATGAGCCCCCCATGTCTGAAGGCACTCAAACAATGACTGGGGAAGAGCTGCCCTCTCAAAGTAGAGTCTTACCTTAATGACAGAAATGGAGTAAAGCCTCAGGGACATCTATTTGCTAATGTGGCATGACTCAAATGGGAAGGAACAACTGTAAACACATATTAATTAGAATGTGGAAAGTACATAGTATGAATATAGAAAAATTAGAAATCAAAAGGGAATTGAAGCATATAAACATCAACATTCTAGGCATCAGTGAGCTAAAATTGATTGTAATGGGCCATTTTAAATCAGATAACCATATGGTCTACTCTTCTGTGAATGACAAATTAAAAAGAAATGAGGTTGTATTCATCATCAAAAAAGACGTCTCTAGATCTGTCTTGAAGTACAATACTGTCAGTGATATAATAATGACTACTGTTCAAATTTACACACTAACCACTAAGGCCAGAAATGAAGATAGGGACAATTTTTACCAGCTCCTGCAATCTGAAATAGATCAAACATGCAATCAGAATGGACTGATCATTATTGGTGACTCGAATGCAAAAGTTGCAAATAAAGGCTCAGTAGTTGTAAAATATGGCCTTGGTGATAGAAACAAGACTGGAGATTGATTGCACGATAGAATTTTGTCAGACCAATGATGTTTTCACAGCAAATACATTTTTTCACCAACATAAATGGTGACTATACACATGGAAGTCACCAGATGGAAAAGACAGGAACCAAATTGACAACATTTATGGAAAGAGATGGTGGAAAATCTCAATATCAAAAGTCAGAACAAGACTAGGTGGTTATTATGGATTAGATCATCAACTGCTCATATACAAGTTCAAACTGAAACTGAAAAAATTAGAACAAGTGTACAAGATCCAAGGTATGACCTTGAGTTTATCCCACCTAAGTTCAAGGACCACCTCAAGAACAGGTTTGATGTGTTAGACACTAATGATTAAAGACTATACGAGTTGTGCCGTGACATCAAAGACATCGTTCATTAGGGAAGCAAAAAGTTATTAAAAAGACAGGAAAAAAGAAAAGATCAAATTACATGTCAAAAGAGACTCAGAAACTTAGCTTTAAATATTGAGCAGCTAAAGTAAAAGGAAGGTATGACAAAGTTAAAGAACTAAACGGAAGATTTATAAAAGCTTAAGAAGACAAAATCAAATATTATAATGACATGTACAAAGAGCTGGAGATAGAAAACCAAAAGAGGAACATGCTCTGTTTTTCTCAACCTTAAGCCATTGAAGTAAAAATTCAATCCTCGAATGGCAATAGTGAAGGATTCTCAGGGAACATACTGAATGATGCAGTAAGCATCAGAAAGATAGAAGGAATACACAGACTTATTATAACAAAAAGAATTGGTGAAGGACCATTCCAAGAGGTCCATATGATCAGGAACCAATGGTACTGAAGGAAGAAGTGGAATTGGCAAAACACAAGGCTCCAGAAAGTACTCTCTTGTTTATGCCAAGAGATTTGGAAAACAACTAGCTGGCTAACTGATTGGAAGAGATCCATATTTGTGCCTGGAGCACAACAACAACAACAATGAAAAACAATACAGCAACACATTAAATAACTGAGAGGAAGTGTATAAACTTCTAGAAACATATAAACTACCAAGATAAATTAGGAAGTGTAGGAAATCTGAACAGACCAATCATGAGACTGAATCAACAAAATAAATTCCCATTGGAAAACTGAGTTTCACTAATGCCTTCACTGATGAATTCTACTAAACATTTAAGGAAGAATTAATATTTCTTAAACTCTACCAAAAATTTAAGGTATTTCAAGATTCATTTTATGAGGCAAGCATTACTATGATACCAAAGCAGGGCAAAGATGCTACATGAAAAGAAAATATACATCAATAATCCCAATAAATGTAAACACAAAAATCTTCAACAAAAATCCACAAATCTAACTTGATAGCACATTAAAATGACATCCACCATAATTGATATTATCCCTCAGATGCAATAATACTTAATGGTACACAAATCAATATATGTGATAAACTATATTAACAGAATGAAGGAAAAATGTCATATGATCAACTCAATAGATGTAAGAAATCCATTTGACAAAATTCTAAATTCTTTCTTGATAAAAGCCCTTAACAAATTAGAAGGTATGTATTCTCAACACAATAAAGGCCATATAACACAAGCCCATAGATAACTTTATAAACAAAATTGGAAAGTTGAAAGCTTTTCCTCTAATATTAGGAACAAGGAAAGGATGTCCACTGCCATCACTTGTATTTCACATACTATTAGAAGTAATAGTCAAAGCAATTAAACAAGAAAAAGAAATAAAAGGCATTCTAATTGGACACAAAGAAACAAAATTGTCTCTGTAGATATGTTCTTATACATAAAAATATCCTACAAATGCCAACAAAAACCTCGTAAGAACAAATTCAGTAAATAGGTAAAGGATCAGAACAGAGATTTCTCAAAAGAAGACATATAAAGTATATGAAAATGCTCAACATCAATAGTTATCAAGAAAATACCAATTAAAAACAAGGAGATCTCACCTATTAGAATGACTATTATTAAATAGACAAAAGATAAATATTGTATACTGTTGGGAGGAATGTAAATTAGTGTATCCCTTATGGAGAAGAGTATGGAGGTCCCTCAAAAAACTAAATGTAGAACTACCATATGATCTAGCTAGCCCGCTTCTGGGTATATATCTCAAGGGAAAGAAATCAGTATATGGAAGTGATATTTTCTGTACTCAGATGTTTATTGCAGCACTATTCATAATAGCCAAGATTTTGAATTCAAAGTGTTTATTGATCAATGAATGGATAAACAAAATGTGGCATACATATATAGTTGAGTACTATTCAGTTTTAAAAAAAGAAAATCCTGTCATTTGTCCTCATGGATGAACTTGGAGGGCATTATCTTAAATAAACTAGGTACAGAAAGATAGCCCATGAACTCACATATACATGGAAACTGAGTTAATAGAAGTAGAGAATAAAATGGTTGTCATGGGTGGGAGAGTGTGAAGGATAGATATTGGTAAAATTTCACTTAGGATGAGTAAGTTCTAGAGATCTTTTCTACTACATGACTATAGTTAGCAATAATGAATCTTTGAAACAGGTAAGAGTAATCTTGAACGTTCTCAAATCAAGTGAGTTGATGGCTGTTAGTTTGATTCAATCATCTTACATTTTATATAATTATTAGAATATCACTTTAAAAACTATATATATATATATATATATATATAATGTTTACTTACCAATTATACTTTAATGAAGCTGAACAAATAAACAGCAAGTTCATGCATCCTCTGGAATGTGTAGGGGTCCTTCCTTTGTCTTCCTAGCATCTGGTATTTGCTGGAGAGAGTAGACATTCCTTGACTTGCAGCCACACCACTCCAATCTCTGCCTTGTCATTATAAGGCCTTCTTTCTCCACATGGCTGTCTTCTAATAAGGATACTCATCATATGGATTAGGGATCCACCCTACTTCAGAATGACTTGATCTTTAAATTGGTGACAATCTACTTTGAAGTAAGATTGCATTCTATGGTAAAGGTGCTCAGCATTTTTGAAACATCTTTTTATGGAGGGAGCATAATTCAAAGCATAACTATTCATTGAGATATGACATGAAATTTAAAATAAGAAAAAGTGTGCCTGGATGTGAGGAAAATGCTCAAGATAGAAGGTGCAATTTTTTAAATGCATTATTTGTGCCAGGGACAGAACCTAGGGTCTGGGGCATGTTGAGCAAGTTCTCCGTGGCTGAGCTATACCCTCAGTGGAGAAGGGAAAATTTTGAAGGAGGAAGAAAAATTTAAAATATAATGCTAGTGAGATTGGTAGAGATGATTTCCAGAAATTTGATGTATTTCAAAGAGTTGTTGTTAGGTGCCGGAGGGTCAGGTCCAACTCATAGTGACCCTTATAGGTAGGGTTTTCAGTGGCTGATTATTTTGGGATTGTTTCAGGTGTGGACTGCCACATTCTTCTCCCATTTTTGCAGTACTAGGGATTGAACTCAGGACCTCAGAGTGCAGAGTAGCACTCTACCAACTGGGGAAAACTCACCCCATTTCAAAGAGTGCCCACCATTTACTACCACCTGAGAAAAACTTGAGTCTGTACCTAAAGTATACTTCATAGCTGAATGTTATTCAGGTTTGCCACTACAATCAGATGAGCTCTATAAAGGGAGGAAATATGGCAAATTTTGTCCATGATATATAAAGTGGGATATATTGTGGGAATTATTCCACAATTATGTTGCTGTTGTTAGGTGAGGTCGAGTTGGTTTCTGACTCATAGCTACCCTACGTACAACAGGCAAAACACTATTGTGAGTGCTTCTTTGCTATTAATAGGGTTTTCAATGGCAGATTGTTTTTTGGGAGTGGGCTATTGGGTCCTTCTCCCAAGCCTACAGCACCTAGTGTTCCCAGGTGGTCTCTTATCCTACTATTAACCAGGTCCAACCCTGCTTAGCTTCTGAGATCTGACACCACAGTGGTATGGCTGCACATGCAAAATAACAGAAGACAGAAATAAGCAAATATTGGCAGTATCTACTTAAGGACAGCCCAAAGGAGGGCGGGGCTCATTTGGCAGATTTTCATGTTATAGCTTTCCTGGCAAGATGCTTTACTATAATAAACAATTATGTCTTATGGTTCCTGAGCTGAGAACTACTTAGTATCATCCGTAATAAGTAAGGCCATATATGTATTCTGACCCTGTGCTCATTAACTAAAATTCATACCCTAATTTACTCCTTCAAGAGAAAATGCATTACTTATATCAACAAAAAGATGCTCATGCAAAGTTTGGGAATCTTTTTCCGTAAAATTTATACATATATATGAATCTACATGCATTGTCTTTATGCATTTTTAGTTAAAAAAATGAATTTTGATTTTAGATATAAATCTCCACTAAGTTGGTTAGTGTTCACTGCCTTGGAGAAGCAGGCTCATTTTCAATGTGCTGATGAATTCAGATCTTTGCATATGTAAGACTGAAGGTCAGATCTAAGATCAAGATTATTATAAGCACAATGTTCTCTCATAAAGCATCATGACAGCTGCCTCCTGCGTCCTCCCCAAACAAGGGTAGAATGTTATGACAGAAATTTGTATCAGAGTTTTCTGTTTTTGAGTTTCTTTTCCATGCTGAGTGGAGCCTCAAGGTTCACTGGAACTTACTGGTTTTACAAAGAGGACATGAGCTGTCGAAGTGTTGACTGATTTGTTAAAATAAGAAGCTAGGACAAGTGTTTCCCTGTCCCTGCCTCCTGGCTGCTTCATGCAGTCTACTGCTTCATGCAGTCTATGAACTTCTGTGGTTTGCAAACTTTGACTTGACTTCTAAAAAATCCTCACCAAAACTTGGAACTTCAGTCATAATGCAGCAATCCTTGATATTGATGATAAGTAAGGGGACAGCTGGGCACACAGGAGGTGAGTGCACCTACAGCCTTGCAGAATCCCTTAGGATAATTTGTATGTATAATGTCTCTTAAAAGTCTTTAGTGCTTTAATTCATTTCATACCTATACCTATTTATCTAAACTTGCCTTGAACTTGTTTATATGTTGGCTCTTACAACTAGTTCAGGTAATAAAGTCCATATGTCTATTTCCCTTCTAGATAAGAAGTCCTTCTTGTTCATTTAGAGCCTATCTTTTTTATTATTATTAATTCTGATGCTGACATAAGTGAGCAATTACCAGAATTAATTGATTTCCTCCTAAAGCTCTTAAAGGGAAAACATTGTGAGGGTGTCTTTCACAAGAAGAGCCTTTGGGTACCTTTACTCCAAAGTAGCATAATCAGATGATTTTGTAACATCTGTAGCCACGAAACCTTGCTGGAAAAAAACTTCCATGTGATCATAAACAAATTTACTAACAGATGCACTAGCCTAATTAGAGTACTCCCTGTAGAATTTAACATCATATTATACATTTGGGGCTGGGATTTAGCTCAGTTAGTAGAGGGCCACTCTGTAGTCTATAGGTCCTGGGTTCAATTCCCGGCACTGCAAAAATGGGAGAAGGATGTGACAATCCATTCCCTAGGGAGTCCTGAAACAATTGGCCATTGAGAACCCTATGAGGGTCGCTATGAGTCAGACACGACACAACGGCACCTAACAACAACAACAATTATACATTTGTTTTCTGTTTTAAATTTGCCTCCTTCCAGTAGAATGTAACCAACATGAAGGCAAAGACTTTGTTTATCCTCAGCCACCAAAACAGTCCCTGCTGCTCAGTAGGCACCTGACAAATATAGTTGAATAAATGCCATAATGTGGGAGGCCTGAAACCAAGCCAGGGCCTGCCTCCCTTGTGCCCTCTAGAGTCAAACGTGGAGATCCCCCTGCTCTGTGAAATGGATTTGGATTGACAGTTTTTTTGGTTTTGTTTTGGTTTGTTTTTTTGTAATTAACACACATTACCATGTTGGGGTCCTTTCAACAAAACTGTGAAGTTAGCAGGATATATAACCCTCAATTTCTCAATTTGTTTATGAGAAAACAGGGACTCAGAGAAGATAAATTGACTTGCTCACAGT
The DNA here is from genome assembly GCA_007922755.1 of Pedetes capensis. Lineage (NCBI taxonomy): Eukaryota > Metazoa > Chordata > Mammalia > Rodentia > Pedetidae > Pedetes > Pedetes capensis. The sequence continues at coordinate 81,580 of VMDO01004863.1, forward strand.
CACATTGATGGAAAATGGTAATGCTGTAGAACTGAGAGAACTCTGCACTATACCAGTAGCTTTAAACTGTTTTGACTGCAACTTAGAACTTTTTTTTTTTGGTAGTACTTGGGGGTTGAACCCAGGACCTCACCCTTACTTGGCAAGTTCTCTACCACTGGGCTGCACCTTCAACCCATTTTAAATTTTGATTTTCAGTCAAAGTCTCACTAAGTAATACAGGTTGCCTCTCTCTGGACTTGAATTTGTGATCCTCCTACCTCCATCTCCTGAGTCACTGGAATTATAGGCATGCACCACAAATATATGTATACACACAACTAAAGGTTTCACAAAAAAATGCCCTTACTAATGAATTAATTTGATATTTTTGTTCTATTTAACTTCTAAAGATTCTAATTACAACCCCAGATTGGCAAACATGTTCTCTACCAGATACACCCTTCTGCATAATTCCCCTCCACCCTGTATCATCCTTTCTCTCCATTTTGAAAATGGAATTAAAATTGCCTCCTCCTCCTATAGGGCTTCCTGGTCCCTCCTTGAGATCACCTGGACTGGGGAGCAGGACAGTTCTGCACTGGAGACAGAGAACACGAACAAGCTGGGACAGGGTCTAAGAGGAAACTGGAAGCTTTTACAAAAGCAAAGGGGGAGTGAAAACCAAGTCTGAAAGGCTAGACTTTCTGGGCAGGAAACAGTTAAGAGACCACTACATGCACTGAGCTTCCAAGACCACCACAGTGCTCCTACAAAGATTAGACAGTGAACAGATGTGAAGTAACCAGAGTCCTTCAGAGTGAGATAGCGACAACATAAATTAACCTTGTGGAGGGCCTGACAAAGAGACTATGCACTTTTTGAAGTTTTAAGAGTGAAGCCATTTTTTATGGACTCTCCAAGGTTATGCACGTTTATCCAACAGAAAAAGCCTAATTAGAGCCAGTTGTTTACCAGGAAGGGAAGTGCGCCCAGTGGGGGCTATCAGGGTGACGGTGCAGAAAATAAACAAATGAGCCTGCAAAACATCTGAGGTTTCCTTGAGTTCTCTTCAGATGATAAGATTCCTGTCACCCCTTGAGATTGCTGTTGTCTCTTTCCCTGAGGCTGGAGAAACAGAGAGGTGAAGACATCCTAAACTCCAGATCCTCCTGCTTTGGTGAGATTTTGGTCTTCATCCCCTTGAAGCATGTCTCCCAGCGCCCAGCTCTTATAGATGTCCAATCAGGACTTCCTAGGCAGCCTTGGGTCCACAGGACCCTCTCCTCAACATACTAAATCCAATATCTTCCTGGACACAGCCTGGATAAAGCCACCTCTGGCTCAAATTTCACTCCAGCTGGGCCTCCCCTGAGTAGAGGATTTATCTTTTGGGAGTTGTAGCACCAAGTCCTCAAAGCCTTGGGTGAAAGGTCCCCCAAAGAGGCCAACTCACCCGCTGGGTGGCTGTCCTTACAGCATTACATATGGGCAAGTGGACACCAAGGCACATCCTCACACAGCTGGATGTGATTTAACCCTAGCAGTCTTGACACCAGAAGAGGCAGTGATTTAGGAGGCTGAGGCAGGAGGATTGTGAGTTCAATGCCAGAGGACATCACAAAAATCAAAAAACAAAACAGGACCTCAGCTGAGAGGTTGGGAGAGGAGATGCTAGAATTGGAGCAAATTTCTCTGAACATCTACAGAATACATGGTACCCCAGAGAAGGAACAAGGGAATTTAGTAAGCATGGTAGAGGTGAAGGAAGCTTTCCTGTCTGAGGGAGCTGGGCTGCCATGAGCCCCCAGCTGAATGCACTGGCCACCTGGGTTCAGAAATGATCAAAATACACACACACACACACACACACACACACACATATACATATACATGTGTGTATATACATACATATATATGTGTGTATATATACATATATATGTGTATATATATATATATATATATATATATATATATATATTTGTAACATATATATTTGTAACTTTCTGGAGAATGGATTAGGCCTTACAAAACTCCCACAGGGCCTCACCAACACTCTGCGGCTTTTTGGGCAGTGTGTGGCCCTATGCATATTCAGTAGTATGGGGGAAATCAGTGCTTTAGCTGGAATGAGTTGGTGCATTTACTCATTTCAATTTCCCACAAAGAACTAGTTCAGCCTACTCATCAAATCAAATTCCTTCAATTCTCCTCTAACCTAGTGAACATAGCATCTGAAAATACAGGTTATTAATTTGGCATATGAAAAGATGACATGCAGTTCTGAACCTGCTGAGTAATGAGGGACTTTTAAGCAATAAAGGGGCCTACGCAACGATGGCTAATAGGATCCGTATGATCCGGCTCCATACGGTTGTCCACAGTGCAGCTGGGAGGCAGAAGTGCAGGTTTGCCTCTCTGGTGGCACTGGATGGACAGGGGCCAGAGCAGCTGGAGCATTTTGACTTCTGAATTTCTACCTTTGGCTAGGTGCAGACTCTCTTGACTGGACTTCTCAAAAGCAGCTACTTGTTCCCAGTAGCTGAAGCATTTTGCAGGACAACTTCAGAAAAAGAGAAAGATCCATGTTGAAGATAGAGTCAGAATGCAAATCTGGTTTACTTAGATATATCCATGCAGAGACAAAGTGCACAGCGCTTTACTGTGGCTACTCCTTACCTTTAGGGCAAACTGTTAGTATTTTCCCTAGGACTCATAGTCTTTCTTCCTTACCTTCATTTCATTTTCTTTCTCTCTATTCTAAGCATTTTCAAATATAAACAAATTAGTGAGAATACTATAATAAAATCCCTACATTTCTATAACCCAGATTCAATAAATATCAACACTTTGTTCAGCTCCTCATATGATGTTAGACCTCAGAGCGTATGATTTCTAAGGTGTATTCCAGCTCTAATTAGAGAAAGGAGTATTTCTTCATCTCTTTTATTCCTGCACCAACTATGGTTTCTCCTTTATAACAAGTATATAAGAAGGTACATATATATCCAAACTGCAGTGGCAGGTCCAGAGGTGAGTGGTATGTGTGATGTGTGAGGGGTGGTTCAGTCCTAAGGATACCCAAATAATATGCCTTCTGGCAAAAGTAACAAGCTTGCTAAATGTAGTTTCAAGACCAGCTCCAACCTGCTTCTTTGAGCAAAAGTATTGTACCTAAGTTGCTTCTAGATGGGAATTTTGGCATTGCCACCACTAGTGGGCAATATTCATGTCTACTTTCTGGAAGTAGAATATCACCATCACTCCAGCTTCAAGAACTGACCCCTTTCCTTCATTTTGCCTTCCCCTTAAGATGGCTCTTTAATTGCCTTATTGCATAAAGAGGGCTATCCCACCTTTTTTGACCTTTTCCCCACTCCTACTCCTTACTTTGTCTTCCTCAAGGCAGATATTATTGGACATTTATAACTTTTAAAATTAGACCACACAGCTAAAGTTCTCTAATGTATTTATATTGTTCAAAAATCACTTGTATTTGGCCTTTAATCTTTCCAACTATCTGTATAGTAAAGAGACCTCTGCCTGAGCACCTTGGCATTTTATATCCTCTTGATGGCCTATAGCTTTTGTTAATAATGTCAGTGTTCCATACAGAATGAAGCTACAAGGGAGGTGGGTGGGAGGAGTAGCCCACTTAAGTATTTTTCTATTTGTAACTTTTGACTAGTCCCTTGAAACACTTTATATTAAGATACCCTTGCATGTGGCTCTTACATGTGTAAAATATGGTATGATCACTCATTAACTTTCTTTGGGGAATCTAAGTCAAAGAAGAAAAAAATGGCTTAAATAGCACTTCAGATTAGTAACCATCAAATTAAAAATCAAGGTCAGTGCAAAAAAGGCAAAATAAAGATACCTAACATAGGTATATGTGGGTCTGACTGCATTCTATGTCACAGAATGAATGAACTAACACATGAGGGTAGAGATAAATCCCTTCATTAATTAAATATTTCTTACTTCAAAGTTACTAGCCTGTGTTTTACTTTTAATATAATAATGAGTAAATTAAAATGTGTTCACGTCTCTATAGCACGTGTTCCCTTTTGTCCTGGCTTCACACTTACAGGATTTTAGGAAAGTGATGGAATTTCTCTGATCTGTTTTCAGGTGTGAAAAAAAGGCCAACAATATTCCTATCATTCCTTTTACTCCACATGTTGGACATTAGTACCAGGACTTTAGGCTGAGTCAGTTTCACCATGTGCTGATAGCACCCAATTAGGCAATGTGCATTAAGATCAAATACGTTGTCTAGAAGCTAGAAGTATAAACAGAACTATAAATAAGAGACATGCTTGTTTATCCTTTCTGCTGCAGTTATTAGTTTAACCACAAGGTATCAGTATGTATATGTCACTCACATAGATTTTGGATGCATGTACACAATAATTTGGCCTGCCGTACATAATGAGGCAAAAATACATGGTATTCAGCTATGAAATGTTGGAAGAGATTTTCCTTTTTCTCAAATTAGTGTTACTCTGGGGAGGTGCATGACATGCCAATTAATATGTGTGCACTTTTTCAACAGTTCTGCTTTTTTTTCCCCTCAGAGCTCTCAGGCAAAATGTCAACTCCTCTGCAGCCAGTCACTTCCTATAATTTCCCTGATTATTCCAGAGAGTGCTATAAACCCTGTTCGTGTGGCAGGTGCTCACCAATGTGCCATATGGCAACCTCCTGTATCAGCCCTGTCACCCAGTGCTTCGGGAAATGAGACACTGCATTGATCTCAAACCACAAACAGGCCCACATTCAGACAACAACTCTTGCACATTTCCGAATTTATGACTTCCAGACATCAAAGAATTTCAGCAAAGAATTAATAGAGGGAGAACTGGGGAATATTACTGAGCCTCATGTTAGGAACACAGGCCATCACTCACTGATTTATTTCACAAGTATTAACCATGTCCTTACTTTGTGCCAGGAACTGTTCTAAGTGATAGGGATATAAAAGTAAAACAGATAAAAATTACAAAAGAGAAAATAAACAAGTAAAGAAATGATAAAGATAGGTCTGGGCAAAGAACTGAAATTAAGAGATATGTTAAGAGGCCAAGTGGCCAATGTAGAGAGTGGTTGGGAATGACCTTTCTAAAGAAGTCATATTAGAATTAAGGATTGAAAATCAAGAAGGAACCAGACATGCAAAGATCAGGAAGTTGAGAATTCAAGCACAGGGCACAGCAAGTACAAAGGCCCTGAGACAAGAAGGTAACTGATATGTTTGAGGAAAAGAAAGATTGCCAGTATGCCTGGAAAGAGGAATAGTGCGTAATTCAGCAGATACATTACGGAGCACTTTATAAAGCCAGAGGGAGAAGTTTAGACTAAACAAAAATGATTGGAAGATATCTGAATTATTATTTATGCTTACGGCTAGCAATGCAGTGGGAAATGGACCATGGCGCCAAAGAGTAGAAGTAAGATGACACATTGGGTGACTGCAATAATCAGGCCAGGTGGGAGAGAAAGGTTTGGGAATAAATTTGATAGCAGTCACTGGTCAACTGAATGTGGGTGTTATGGAAAAGGGAGAATCAAGAAGAACTTCTAAATTTCAGACTTAGCCACTTGCTGGAGTAAAAGAAAGAAAGAAAGAAGCATCACAAAAATAATGTAAAAAACCCCCAAACAAAATAAAACAAAACAAAAAACAAAATGCCCATAACAATCACCGTTTCATCATATTTGTTGTTGTTAGGTGCTGTCGAGTCGTATCTGACTCATAGCGACCCTCTGTACAACAGGGGAAACACGATTGTCAGTGCTTCTCTGCTGTTCATAGGGTTTTCAATGGCAGAGTGATTTTTGGGAGGGGGTTGCCAGGTCCTTCTCCCAATTCATCATATTAACAAAAACAATTTATTGTATGCTGGGAATTAAGGGTTTGTTTTGGGACCATCTTGTGATGAAATTGCCTTTTAGACAGCCAAGGAGAGAGATGAGGACTGTGTTTAGATAATAAATCTGAAGTCTAGAGGAGATTCTAGAGATATAGATCTAGAAATGCTGCCATATATATTTATTTCCAACCATGGGTCAAGATGATGTCACCTAAGGTAAATATATAGAAAGAAGGTCCAAGACAGAATCCTGGGACATTCTAACATTTACAGATGTGCCAGTGTAGAAGCAGATAGCAAAGATTTGGAAATTTGAGGAGCATCAGGAGCCTGTGATCTCACCAAAGAGAAAGAAAGGAAGAGAGCCTTGTACAGAAGGAAGTCCTGAGGAACTCAGAACATCCTGACATGCTGGAGATGATATTCTTCCAAGCCTCTTTCTTATCTTCTTGCTCATTTGCTCATTACTCAAGTCTTTGTCTTGAACCTCAAATTGGAGGTGGGTCTTTAATTCCTCTCTTGCTTAGAATCCAGGCACTCACTAACTATGCTCCATGTATTCTCTCTATACATGACAGTTCGGTTTCTCTTGGCATAGCTGAAGCCCCTCTGACTTTGTATGTGGCCCCACCCACCCAGCTCACCAGAGTGCTCTCCCTGCAGTGAGCACCTCCATCAGCTGGTCCTTGTCTCATGGGCAGGGCCTGACCATGGAGAAGGAAGCTCAGAGGAGGCCCCAAAGAAGAGAGGATGAGAGTGAAGACAAGCAAACAGAGAGGAAGCATCACTGGGACTTGTCGGGGTTTTAGCTCTAGCCCGGCTAAAGTTAGGGCCAAACCCTCAACATAATAATGTGGCCGATGTAGGGAAAGAAGGACCTCGGGAGACCTTCACATGGTTAGGGAAGGATAGGTAAGGTTTATTAGGGTGCTCCCCTGCTGGAGAGCAAGGAGCAAGCAGCCCCTGTAGAGCAAGGCTCTATCCCCTTAAGTGCTGGCTCTAGGCCTGCAGCATTCCATGTGCTGATACAGCTCAGCCTTAAAGGCACAGCCACAGCCGCTGGTATTCAGTTGAGGTCCCATGGTCTTGACTCTCGCGGCTCGCCTTCTTTACCCCCCTCCTTCCCAAGGATGGGAGGAGTTGGGAGGCTCTTCGTGGCTTGCTAGATGCCTTTGGCTCTTTGGGGCCCCTGGGCTTGAACTCGCCGGCTTGCTTGTAGGTCTTGCTGGAGTAGGGAGCTCTGGTCCAGGCGATGAGGTTCAGGAGATGGTCAGAGAGGTCAGGATCAGTGGTGCTACAGGGATCATAGGGTGCCGATGGGGTCCAGGAGCCCTGCTTTTATAGGGTCCTGGAGGGGTCACATGGTGGGGTTCAGCCAATCAGGACACACAGCTGGCCAGTACGGTGGGCAAACGGACATAACTGCCAAGTGGGGACAGTTATTGCCTGCAAGGTGGTGAGGGGAGCCAATCAGAATTAAGGTGGTTAGGGCTGGTCAAGCTGGCCAGGGGCCATCTTTGCTCATTCGATGGGAGGGGCTGTTTTGAGTGAGTGAGATGAACCCTGGGGTCAACTAGGGGTCAGCCCCTCAAGCTGTTATGAGAGACCCTAGCTGGGAAATATAATTTTAAAAATCCCCAACAGGGACTAACATTCTGCTTTGGGACTATACCTTTCTTGAGATATCTATTTGAAGGCTGGAATGCCCAAATACAATTCTTTTATAGATATTCCTTAGAGACAGACATTGACATAACTTCAGGAAGGGTGAAGAGAAATTCACCATTTCCCTGGGAAACATGAAAGTGCTCAAAGCATAATAATTCTATAATCCATAAATAGGGGCTGGGATTCAGCTCGGTTGGTAGAGCACTGTGCTGCAGTCTCTGAGGTCCCTAGTTCAATCCCCAGCACCACAAAAATGGGAGAAGGGCCTGGCAATCCACTCGAAGGCAATCCCAAAACAGTCAGCCATTGAAAACCCTATGAGGGTCGCTATGAGTCGGATACCGACTGGACGGCACCTAACAACAACAACAATCCATAAATAAGCAAGGAAGGAATCAAAATGATATATGAAGGCTAATGAAATCTAATGCCTCCCAAAGGCTTTAGGAACACATCTTACACTCTGTTAGTAAGTAATCTTCTGCTGCATAACATATTTCCCCAAAACTCAGTAGTTTAATACAATGAGCATTTATTACCTCACAGTTTCTGTATGTCAGAAATTCAGGAACAACTTAGCTAGGTCATATTGGATCAAGGTCTCATGAGGTGGCAAAAAAGATGTCAGTCAGGGTTGTAATAATCAAGATAGCTGCCTTACATGGCTGTTGGCAGGAAGCCTACATTTCCAACCCTGTGGATCTCTCTGTAAGGTTGCTTGAGAACTCACAACATGGCACAGATTCCCCACAAAGTATATAATCCAAGAGAGAACAAAAGGAAGCCACAATGTCTTTTATGATCTAGACTTGAAGTCTAACATCATAATTTTTACCACATTCTATTCATTAGAAGTCACTAGTTTGCCCTACAGTCCTGGTGAGAGAAATCAGACTCTACCTTTTGAAGAAAATGATTCAAAGAATTTGCAGATATCTTTTTAAACCATCATACTGGCTATAATTAGAGGTTGAAGCAATGTGACTTATATGGCCAGTCTGACTAAGAAGAATGGGAACACACAGGTATATGGGATAAAATATCAGGATTAGAAATTCTAAATTCATGACTTTTTCAACACATACTGAATAAGCTTTCATAAAAGTCTTTGGAGAGAAATGAGACTAGGAAACAAGATGGATAATGGTTAATTTTACAAGAGAAGACCAAACCAAACCTCATCCTTTGCTTTGGCAGAAGCAAACCTATAAAGGGACATTACTGATATGAAAGAGAAACAGTGTGTTATCTACCAGATACTAGCCTATGAGAAAGAGATCTCTGCTGTAGAGAACACAATGTCAGGCAATAGAAAGAATTAGACTGGCAAGCCTAAAATATGGTCAATTATAATAAAAGTTAGTCAGAAGAAGCCCAGAATTTGAACTCTGTAGCAAATATGCAGTTCTAATCCTTCCCTCCCCCTTCTTTTTATGATTTAATACTTGGCAAGAGAAAGGTCACTTGACAATATTTATTAGGTCATTAACTGTAAGTGTCTTTGCTACCATGGGGATATTTTTTTATAACAATTCTGTTCTACAAGCTACACTGCAGGTGTCTCTCCATTGTGTAAATGAAATGGTGAGTATAAACTCTTTACTGGCACCCAACATCCATAACTAAGTATGACGTTTTTACAACTGATGAAAAGGAACATGATCAGACTGAGCTGGAGTTGGCTAACATGCACAAAGCCAACTAGGCAAATATCAGTGTTGCAGGAAAAGAAGCAGAACTTCCATGATGGGGAGCTGAGGGTATCTCTACCTCTGCTTATACCCCCTACCCCCAAGAAAAGGGAAAGAGAATTAACATGCATTAAGTGCCTGATCTGTCCTAGAGGATGTGTAACCAGAGTGCTTATTGGAAACAAGGATAGCTAGACTGTGTCTTAAATATTTCGAACATGTAGTCAGGAGGGACCAATCCCTGGAGAAGGACATTATGTTTTGGAGAGTGGTAGGTCATTGAGAAAAAGGAAAACCCTCCACCAGATGGATTGACACAGTGTCTGCAACAATGAGCTTAAACATATATAAGATCCTGTGCCTAGCACAGAATTGGGAAGTGTTTAGATTTGCTGTACATAGGGTTGCTATGAGTCAGACTCAACTCGACGGCACCTAACAAGTGCCTAATACTGCATTGGAACCTTCTTGTATATTGTTTAATTAAATTCTCCCAATAGTTCTATGAGAAGAATCGTTGCCACCATTAAACTAGCTGAGGAAACTGAGTCCCAGAGAAGTTTAATATGCCCAGTCACACAGCTGCTATGTGGGGAAGCCGGGATTCAGACCTAAATCCTTTGGGTTTTTTTTTTTTTTAAATATATAACCTACTAAATTTATAAAAGGGCTGGGATTTAGCTCAGTTGGTAGAGCACTGCGCTGCAGTCTCTGAGGCCCCGAGTTCAATTCCCAGCACCGCAAAAATGGGAGAAGGACCTGGCAATCCACTGGAAGGCAATCCCAAAACAGTCAGCCATTGAAAACCCTATGAGGGTCGCTATGAGTCAGATACCGACTTGATGGCACCTAACAACAACAACAACAGATTTATAAAACAGTATCTTATCCTCAAGTACCACACAATTTCTCATTTGATTTCTGGAAAAATCTGAGCTTGAGTTTATGATTTAGTAATAGTAACAGACTAAAGTGTCATTGAATGTCTAATGAAAAAAGATTTATCTTCTTGGAATTAGGGACATTGATTCTTTAATCAAAATGTATTTTAATTATTTTCAAATATAAATCTGATCACTGCTTATATCTAAGTCTATAAATCCACCAGCTTGAATTGGTAATGCTATGATGCCCATTGACCCCAAAATACTAGTTGATATCATTCATCCATTCATCTCCTGTATCCACTACTTTCATACCATACTCTTGGCTTGACTAACTCCTAATCTTTAAAAATGCAAGTGCCAACATTTCTGAGAAAGTTATCTTCATCTCTGAGCACCATATTTAATCATCTTTGCTTTGTATTGATCATCCTATACTTTTTCTTTTCTTTTTTTTTTTTTTTTTGTGTGTGTGTGTAGCTGCAAGAATGGTAATTCTTTGAGAGCAAGGATTTTTTTTTTTTTTCTGAAGCAGGGTCTCTTTATATAGCACCAGCTGGCCTCAAACTTGAGATCCTCCTGCCTCAGCCTCCCAAGTGCTGAGATTAGGCATAATTTTTACCACATTCTATTCACTAGAAGTCACTAGTTCACCCTACAGTCCTGGTGAGAGAAATCAGACTCTACCTTTTGAAGGCTACCTTTGGATTTAAAATGCTGTCTACATTTACCATTCTTGGCAAGGGCAGAAATTTGTTCTCACATTTCAGTGCCTACTCTAATGGTTGCCTTTTAGTGAGTTCTCAAGTTAGTTGTTGAATAAATGAATAAAACATTAGTGAATGACATTATTATGTACCTATAGCCTGCAAGAATGTCATATATTGTGTAATGTTGGGTGCAACTGCTTTGCTGGTATTTGAATCCAGAACTCTTGGGAAGACACAAAACAGAACATTAGGCAATAAACATGTAGAAGACTAAATCAATCATTTTTCTGTCCTTTTCCCCTTTACCTCCCCTACCTTCTATTACAAACACGCATGCCACCTTTCTTAGTTTACTGGAGCAATAAATCATCCTATTGATTTGCTTTGAGATGAAGGACTTTTGAGGTTCACTTACGTGGGTCTGGTTTGGAAGGGACATTGTCTCTATATGACATATATCTACAACTAGGGCACTTGTAAAGTTTTGAAGAAAATGCTGTCCATTGGAAGGAAAGGTCTGCCAGGATTGGGGAAATATTCATAGGACATGAAACTGAGAGTGGATATTCTTGGAAATCAAGCAGAAGATGTTTGGCAGGAGAGTCTGATTAGCCATGACAGTTGATTGGTTTAACATCTTATCATTTTTGAGTTTTAATGTTAATGTCTATTTAGGATAGATTTAGTCATTCCAGAAGGTGAGAATACAATATATTTAAATAGAATCATCACAGAATGTTAAAACAGAAAGTCTTTCCAAGGTTTTGAAATAACTTGATTTTGTATGATAACTGAATTCCCCACTTATCCTATTCATTTTGATTTGAATGTTGTGAATCACATTTTTAAAGGAAGGATTATTTATCTAACTTTTCTCCACTAACAGGGTCTCAGCAAAGATGTTTCTGCTTTGCTTTACTATGTTTCTATGATCAAAGAGGACCTAATGAGCCCAGCAAAACAGAAAGGAAAATGGTTGTTATTCAGAACCAGCTCTGAGGTTGATGGGGATGGTAGAAAAGCAGAGAAGAAATGGGGTGCTAATGATATTAGGAAGAGTGCCTCTTCAGGGGAAAGCATTTATTTTACAGGTTTCAGGAGAATTATGGAGATAATTAATATTGGCAGTTGTGCACATTTTGCTCAGGGAGTACTTTAAACAGAAACTGACTAGATGCCAACAGACATGAAAGTAATAGTCCTTTGGATTTAAAATGCTGTCTACATTTACACAAGGGAGACTCAAGAGTTGTTCTTGTTCAGTTACAGCAGCTACAGTTTTATAAATTACCAGCCATTACTTTTTCCTTCAGAATGTTCTTTAGATTGCCTTTTACAATCATTCTTTTTCTTTCTGAAGCAACGTGTCCTGTAGCCAGAACAACCATATGTGCTGGAATTTTGAGAACAGTTCTGATTTAAAATAATCTATCCTGTTGCACCCCCCCCCCACAAATTAGATCATATGAACAATTTGGGGTTCAGAAAGCATGGTCACCACAGATTCAGTCATTCCAGATGAGTACTAGCATTCCATCAGCTCTCAGACGATTTGATCATCTTAAGCTTGCTTTGGTACCCCCTCTGGCTTGGACACCATGTGCTATTGTTCTCAAGCAGAAGAAAAAAGAAGAGCACTGCTCCCTTATAGTATTATGAAAATACTCTGTATAATTTTTAAAGTACAAAAAAATGTTTAGTGATATAGTGCATACTGTAGAAAAGTCAGAAAATATAACTAAGCAAGCAAAAATATCCCAATCCTACCAGCCAGAATTATGGTTTAATCTTTTTAATGTACAAACAGAAACATATTTTTGACATTCCTTTTTTTTTTTTTACAAAAATGCATGCTCCATTAGGCCCATGTATAGGTTTGCTACCATATTTCAAATTTAGCAAAGTATTGTGAACATTTTTGTACATCATTAAATATACATAGAAATTGTCATTTTAAGTCCTGCTTAGTACTTTGTAGTATCTATGTTGTTGTTGTTGTTGTTAGGTGCTGTTGAGTCAGTGTCCAACTCATAGTGATCCTATGTACAACAGATGAAACACTATTGTCAGTGCTTTTCTGCTACTCATAGGGTTTTCAGTCGCTGATTGTTTTTTGGGAGTGGGTTTCCAGGTCCTTCTCCCAAACCTACAGTATCTGGTGTTCCCAGGCGGCCTCCCATCCAAGTACTAACCAGTCCCAACCCTGCTTAGCTTCCGAGATTTGATGGGATCAGACACCACAGTGCCACAGCTGCAGACCACAGTATATGTGATACATGACTTAAAGTCCTTGGATGTAATTTAGATACTGTATATGATGGTGAGAAAAAGCACAGTTTTCTTTGTATAAAATACATGGGTGGTGATAGAGGACTTAGTCCTGCAGAAGTCTGCAGCTTTGAAAGCTGCCAGGAGTGACAGATTGCTGTGATGTATCATAGCCCAGTACTTGTATACCCAACACATTAGCAACACACTAATGAATCCCCCTGTAATCTTTGCTATCATTTGCTGTTGGCTTCTCTTGTGGTTCTCAAGAATTCTCTTGTCTGCAGACCAACTTTCTTGATCATTTCATTGCCATCATTCTTTTGGCTGGATGTGGTAAGCATTGTTCTGAGGTCAGTCTATGGTTGAGTTTGTCTGGATCATATTTTCGGGTGGTGCCTCACACACCATGTCTGCTCCTTGGCTCCAAGCAAGACTTTAAAGAGATTTTTAAAAAGGCTTAGAAAGTTCCTTGGATATCAAACAGCTCTTATAAAAATAACATTTTTATGACTTAAAATGTAAATGAATAAGAAACATATGGATTAAATTTCCCTTGAAATGCCCAAGGACTTAAAAACTGAAGGGAAGAGCACTTGCAAAATGAGTTTAATCGAGTTTTGCCAAAAATAAAACACTTGAAAAATTGCTTGGGATATTTTGCTGATCCTTAGGTGCTCATGGGTTCTCTACTCTCTATTTGGAAATTAGATTTTAAAATTTAGGTCATAGCCAGGCTCAGTGATGCACACCTATGATCCCAGTGACTCAGGCTGAGGCAGGAGGATTGTGAGTTCGAGGTCAGAGGAAGCCTGCACAGCTTAGCAAGACCTTGTCTCAAAGAATTAAAAAGGGACTGGAAGTGCTGCGCAGAACTGGAGTGCCCTGGGTTCAATACCCCAATAATACAAAAAAAAATCATCCAATAAAATGAGCTCAGGATTAGTTCTTAGGGCATTTGGCTTTCTAGTTAAAGAACTTAAACCAAAAAGTCAATTTTAGATCAAGGGTACTTGAAATATGCCCACTTATTTGGTATCTTGTGATTTCTTCCTCTATCTGTGATCATATCCTTCCTGTATGAAGGATGCACCAAAAGAATTCAGACCATGGTGGGGAAGAGTAATAATACCTATCAAACAAGTGCAAATTAGAACTCCTCCCTTGATTTTCCTTCTCTTCTATCTTAGGTCAGATTCAAACATAAAAGTTAAGAGTAAGACATGGATTCTAGTGTAAATGATTTACAGAGGAGGGGCTCTCAGGAGGAATCTGGAAGGAAGTGAGGAAAACAGGTGAGGCAGGAGCAGAAGTTAGGCAAAGATGTGGTTTTGGCTGAGGTCTAGCCTCAGTCTGATCCCCCAGGGAGCTCTGGAGCATGGATGGCTGCCTAGAGAGGCCTCACCTTGAGGCCCAGCCCAAAGCATTTCTGCCAGTCATTAACTGCCAGCTCCCCATGAGGAAAAGCCTCAGCTCCCTGGGACTTGGGAGAGGGACAGCTGCAATCTCTGGGTAGAGGACAATTCTGGAGGATATTTCCCTTGTTAAACTGTGACTCATAGATGATACCCATAGCACTGGAGAGAGGGTGTCATATCTTTTATCTAGTAATAATAGCAAGAAAATTTGGATAGGATATTGACAGTGTCCACTGAATCCCTATTTCTCAAAGCCTTGATGACATCAGTTCCTCTCCATCATGATTCTTGCATATTCAATCAGATATCAAATTCCTCACATTTTATATTTTTTACATTTTTTTTTGCATTTATGATCTTTGCATATTTCCCACTACAGTCATGTTGGTCTGGGCTTCCTCATCAAATAAGTGGATTCTCACCTTAGAATATTCCCTTACTCAGATTATCACACACATTGGTAGGTTACTATTCTCCAACCACCAGCTTCTTAGGCTTCAAAAGCTTAAGAATCAATTATGGCTCTTAAATGTCTATGAGAACTTTTCTCAAGTTCTTAAAAGATACTATGGAATAGCTTGGAATCATAATCTTCTCTTCAGAGCCCAATTAAATGCTAACAGTGTTAAAATAATGACAACATTTCTATATCTGATATTATATGAAAGTAAATTACAGGCTCTTCTCTGTTGTGAGAAGCCCATCTGCATGTCTTGGACATGTATTGTGATTCTTCCATAGGTCTCTCTCTATATATATGTGCCAGTGCTTTGCTCTGAAGTGTCCACTCCTCCTTACCTTTGCCTAATAAACATTAAGCAGCTTCAAAAAAAATCATACTGTGGAAAGGTAAAGCTTTAGGAAAAAGTAAAAAATGAATTGAGAGAAGTTATTAACTGTTTAAAGTAATACTCTATCTTAAAATACGTAGACCAGGGCCTTATCAGAATATGTGCTCAATAAATATTGGTGAATATTATTATCACTACTGTTGCAATCATCTCATATCTGGTCTCTTTTGTTATACTTTTGTCATTCTCCAACAGTTTTCCATACAGAAGCCAGAGGGTTCATGTTGAAACTGATTATTACTGCCTTGCTCATATTTCTTCCTAATGTATTTGCACTGAAGGCCAGTCTTCACCTTGGCCTATAAAACACAGTTTAATCTTTCTCTGTGCCTGTCCCCAATCTCATTTCCAATCACTGCCCCACATATACTTTCAGTATATGGATTTTCATAAGTTCCTTATATGCCACCTCTTTCCCGCCCCAGGACCTTGGCCCCTACTATTTCCTCCACTTGTAAAGGTCTCCTCTTCCTTTCCACTGCCCTTGCCTGACTTGCTCCATTGTTAGGCCTCAGATTAAATGTTTACTTCTCAGAAAGCATTTTCTTGACTACCTCATTCATTCAAGTATTTATTGAGAAGCTACTCTGTGCCAGGCACAAAAGGGTAAAAACAACCACAATAAAAATAGAACAGTCCCTATATTCATAGTGCGTACAAATCACTACACAGAGAAAGAAAAAAGGATGCTAATATATTCATGTATATTTGCATATATGCATGTGTGTATGAGAAAATAAAGCAGAAGATTATTAAAGTAGATGGACTGCTATTTTTAATAGAGTAGTCAGAAAAACCTGATTTTAAGAAAGTGATCTATATTTGAGCAAAGACCTGAAATAGACTTACTCATCTCATGCCACTATATATTGTAATTTTGGTCTCTTGTGTTTTTTCCCCCTTAAAGCTATTTACTAAGTTGATAACTATTAACAGTTTTTCCTTTTTTGTTTTTCTCCACTGGATTATAAATTTAATGAGAGTAAAGTCATTTCTGTCTTATAGTCCCTGCACGTAATATTTTTCCTAATGCATAAAAGTACTCTCTGTCTCTCTCTATATATTTTCTCATAAATTATATGAGATTGTAAGACTTGGATGGGAAACTTAGATGGGAAGGGGGGAGGGGGGAAACATGGAGGAGGGTGAGGGGTAACCTATATGAATAATGCTTATCAAATTGCATATATGAAAATTGTCACAATGAAAAGTATGTCAAAATGAATCACATTATGATGTACATTAAAAATTTCTAATTAAAAAAATAAATTATATGAGATTGTTCTTTACTACTGGACAAGAAATTAGAAATCAGAAAGTCAATCTTGAGTGCAACCTATTATATTGGTGGTTGTTCTTGTTGTTAGGTGCCATCTAGTCGTGTCCGACTCATAGCGACCCTTATAGGGTTTTCAATGGCTGATTGCTTCGGGATTGCCTCGGAAGTGTGTTGCCACATCCTTCTCCTGTTTTTGTGCTGCTGGGAATCGAACTCGGGAACTCAGAGACTGCAGAGTGGCGCTCTACCAACTGAGCTAAATCCCAGCCCCAAAGATATATTAAAGTTGTTGTTGTTGTTGTGAGGTGCTGTCGAGTCGATATCCGACTCATAGTGACCCTCATAGGGTTTTCAATGGCTGACTGTTTCGGGATTGCCTTGGGATACTGGAGTGAAATGAAATGGCAGGTGTGAAAGCATATTTTTGGTACCAAAAACTAAAAAGAGCACAGTTAATTATAATGAAGTGAATTTTAATACTGCTGCATCTACAGTACTTTTAGGAAAGAGATGGGGTGTAAATAAACAGCCAATGTGTTGGGGACTATCTTAGCAGTACTCTGCACCTCAGATCTCTGTGTCTAATCCCCCCTCCTCCCAATCAAAAAAGAAAAGGCACATCTACACTTCCCAGTGTACCTCATTTTCCTTAGGAATGTCTAAGATGAAGACTCAATTGGCACAATGATTCACTAAGACCATTTTTGGTGGGCAGATGGGAATGAATCCAATCAAATTACTTGTTTATGGTTGAATAATTAGTAAAAAGATGAGTTACAAAATTCTCCGTCTTTGTGGTAAATTGCCCCTTGATCTGCAATCCTTCTCCTGGGCCCTTTCATTCTGAAAGCTATACTCTGCCCTCCAGCTGAGCTCCTCTCAGTAGGGGAAGAGTCACAGACAAGGTGACTTTCTCAGAGCTGACTCTATTCCTTTCCAGACCACACTCTGGGTCCTGGAACCTCAAAATTTTTTGCTCAATAACCGTAGGTTCACTTCTTGGGCCATGCAGACTGCTGCCAGAAACTACTTCCAAAGAGTGAATCACAAATCTGACATGCCTATCCTGAGGCCCAAGGAAGGGCAATCTAAAATTGGCCATATGTGAGGTGAGTACAGAACTGGATGTTCGTGGTGTATATATCCATGAGGATGGAGCCCAGGATGGAAAAAAACAGGGAGAGCTGCAAGCTGCAGTCCCAAGTCTGGCAGAAGTGGACTGGCTCTTTCAATACTGCCATATTCTGGCTGAGGATTCTAGAATTCTGTTTGAATCTGACTCTCTAATCTTGAAAGTGCAATATATGCAGAGGTGGGAGGTTGAAGTCAACTTTTGGGCAGAGGTCATTTGGCTTGGCCTCAGTGTCTCACTGCTAATGGTAAGTGAGTGTCTCCATTTACAGAGGGTGCCAAAAGAATATACACACATTTTGGGACAAAAACTTCTTTCATTGGTGTGCCTGCCACATCGTGGCACTAGCATTTGTTTGATTAATGGCATTTTTTGAGTGAACATCATACTATACAATGCTACCATAATTCAACTGGGCTTCGAAAAGTAACACAGAGATAGCATTTCAAAATGTGTATACATTGTTTTGACACCCCCATTTTATACTTCTGTGGGTCCTGCAAATGTTAGGGCCAGGCCTGGCTCCTTCCCACCCCCAGGCCAAAAATCTAATTCTTTTTCCTTTTCTATATTTGCCATGGAATAAGAGGAGAAATTTTGTGCAGATTAGTAGTAACTCAATCTAAGAGAGCTATAGCTTGGGAGAAAAAAATAAGCTACAAAGCACTTCCAGACTTGGAAAACCAAGGGAGCCATCTGTCTATACCCATCTATTGCTAGAAAGTACCACCCATTGCAAAGTTTCTGGGAGTTTCACCCACAGGGCTTGTGCAGTTATGTACAGGAGATATGCCATGAAGGTATCATTTTTCAGAGGAGACTCACTTGATTGTAATTTTTATTAAGTTATTAATGGTACATATTAATGAGGTTCAATGTGATATTTCCACATGTGTATACAGAGGTGGACTGATCAAATCTACCCCCCGCCTCCAATCAGTATTCTGCTTTCAGGCTGACTCTTTGTTTCTACATATAAGAGAAAATATGAAGTACTTATATTTCTGAGTCTGGCTTATTTCACTTAATGTCTTCCAATTCCATCCATTTTACTGCAAATGATAGGATTTCATTCTTCTATGTGGCTGATAGGATTTCATTCTTCTATGTGGCTGATAGCATTTCATTATGAATATATACCACATTTTCTTTATCCAGTCATCTGCTGATAGGCAGTAGAGCTATTCCATATCATAGCTATTATGAATAGTACTACCATAATCATGGGCCTGAGGGTATCACTATGCTGATTTCATTTCTTATGGATATATATCCAGAAGTAGGATAGCTAGATCATATGGTAGGTCAACTTTCAGGTTTTAGGGGACCCTCTGTACTGTTCTACATAGAAAAGTACTAATTTACATTCTGATAAAGATTAAGAGTTCCTTTTTCTTTAGATCCTCACCAGCATTTGTTGTTTTCTAGTTGGGTGTGATTTTTTAACTTGGGTGAGATGGCATCTCTTTGTAGTTTTGATTTGCATTTCCCTAATGGTTACTGAGCCTGCAGCAGTACCACTGTGGCATCTAATCCTGTCAGATCTCAGAAGCTAAGCAGGGTCAGGCCAGGTTAGTACTTGGAGGGAGACTGGCTGGGAACACCAGGAGCTGTAGGCTTGGGAAAAGGACCTGGCAACGTACTCCCAAAAATCAATCTGCCACTGAAAATCCTATGCATAGCAGAGAAGCACTAACAATACTGTTTCACCTGTTTTACATAGGGTTGCTGAGTCAGACACTGACTCAACGACACCTAACAACAACAACAACAACAACAACAAATGACTAGTGATATTGAGTATTTTCTCATATGTTTATTGGTCATTTGTCTTTCTCCTTCTGAGAAGTGACTATTCAGATCATTTGCCCATTGGTAATTGGATTTTTAGTGTTAAATGTTTTTAATTCCTTGTATACTAAGCATATTAGTAAATAGTTGGCAAATACTTTCTCCCATTCTGTAGGTTGTCCCTTCACTCTGTTGATTGTTTCCTTTGCTTTGCAGCAGCTTTTTAGTTTGTGTTATCCCATTTGTCAATCCTCTATCTTATTTTACTTCCTATTTTTTGGGGTCCTATCCAGAAAATCATTGCCTGTACCAGTGTTGTGGAATGTTTTTCCTGTTCTCTTTCAGTAGTTTTAGAGATTCAGATTTTGTATTTATGTCTGATTCATCTTGAGTTGATTTTTGTACAGGATGAGAGCAAGGGATCAAGTTTAAGACTTCTACATACAGATATTCAGTTTACCCAGCACCATTTACTGAAGACACTATCTTTTACCCAAAATATGTTTTTGGTGCATTTGCTAAGAATCAGTTGCTTCTGTATGTGTGGACTTATGTCTGGGATTTCTATTCTGATTCACTGACAATGTCTGTTTTTATGCCAATATCATGCTATTTAGGTTTGTGTGTAGTATTTTTTAGGGATTTAGCTCAGTTGGTAGAGCGCTGCGCTGCAATCTCTGAGGTCCGGAGTTCAATTCCCAGCACTGCAAAAATGGGAGAAGGACCTGGCAATCCACTCCCAAGGCAATCCCGAAAACAGTCAGCCATTGAAAACCCTATGAGGGTCGCTGTGAATCGGATACCAACTCGATGGCACCTAACAACAACAACTGGTTTGTGTGGCCTATAGTATGTTTTGAAATCATGTATTTTGGTGCTCCCAGATTTCTTTTTTTTTTCGGGGGGTTTAAGATTGCTTTGGGTATTCAGGATCTTTTGTGCTTCCATCTGATTTTTGGGATTTTTTTTAGTTCTGGGAAGATGTTATTGATATTTTGGTGGGGATTACATTCCATCTGTAGGTTGCTTTGGAGCTGTATCTACATTTTAACAATGTTAATATTTCAAACTCATGAACACGGGGGTCTTTCCCTTGTGTGTGTTTGTGTGTGGGTGTGTGTGGGTGTGTGTGTTCTTCAAGTACTTACATCAGTATTTTATAATTTTCATTATAGAGGTCTTTCATTTTCTTGGTTAAATGTATTCCTAGATATTTTATTTTGGGGGAGGTATTGTGAATAGGATTGCTTCATGATTTCTTTCCCAGAAAATTCATTATTATTTTATAGAAAAACTATTGATTTTTGTATGTTGATTTTGTATCCTGCTGCCTTACTGAATTTAGTTCTCAATTCCATAGTCTTTTGGCAGAGTTTTCAGCTTTTTCTCGATATAGAAGCATATCATCTGCAAACAAGGATAATTTGACCTCCTCCCTTCTTATCTGTATGCTTTTTGTTTCATTCTCTTGCCTAACTGCTCTGGTTAAAACTTCTACTACTATATTGAACAAGAATCATAAGATTGAACACTGTTACCTTGCTCCTGGTCTTAAAGGATATGCTTTCAGTTTTGCCTCATTCATGTGATGTTGGCTATGGCTTCGTAATATATAACCTTATTTGTTAATGGCATTTATCATGAAGGGATGTTGAATTTTATAAAATGCTTTTTCTATATCTATTGTGATGATCATATGGCCAAGCACAGTGGCACACACTTGTAATCCCAGCTACTTGGGAGGCAGAGGCAGGAGAGGCAGCTTGTGTAAATTAGTGAGATCCTGTCTCAAAAAGTAAAAAATGGACTAGGAGTGCAGCTCAGTGGTAGAGTCCTTACAAAGCATGTGTGAAATCCTGGATTCCACCTTCTAGTACTGAAAAAAATAAAAGAGTGAAAGAGTAAGAGAAATGATCATATGATTTTTATCCTTCATTATGTTGATCTAATATATTATGCATTGATTTGAAATATCCTGAATCCCTTGGATAAAATAAGCTTGATCTTGGTGACTGAACTTTTTGAGGTATTATTGAATTTGATTTACTAATATTTTATTGAGAATATTTATTTATTTATTTATTTATTTATTCATTCATTCATTCATTTTGGTGTGGCATAGGGGAGTGAACCCAAGGCCTCAATGCATGCTATGTAAGCACTCTACCAACTGAGCTTTTAATCCTCAGCCTCCTACTGAGAATTTTTGTATCCATGTTCATCACCAGGATACCGGTCTACAGTTTCTTTGTATCCTTATCTGGCTTTGTCAACAAGATACTGTTGGTCATACAGAATGAATTTGGAAAGGTTCTCTCCTTTTCAATTGTATGAAATAGTTTGAGAGGAATTATGATTAGATCTTTAAAATTTTCATTAAATTCAGCAATGAAGCTTTTGGTCCTGGGCTTTCCCCTTTTGGGAGACTTTTTGTTTCCTAGTCAATCTCATTACTTATTCGTGGTGTATTCTGGTATTCATTGTTCTCCATGTTCAATTGTGATAAGTCATATGTGTCCAGAAATTTTCAATTTCTTCTAGGTTTTACAATTTTTTAGCATATACTTTTTCATAATAATCCCTAATGATTCTTTGTATTTCAGTGGTATTTGTGGTAATATCTCCTTTTTCACCTCTGTTGTTGTTGTTGTTAGGTGCCATCGAGTCGGTATCCGACCCATAGCGACCCTCATAGGGTTTTCAACGGCTGACTGTTTCTGGGATTGCCTTGGGAGTGGATTGCCAGGTCCTTCTCCCATTTTTGTGGTGCTGGGAATTGAACTCGGGACCTCAGAGACTGCAGCGCAGCTCTCTACCAACTGAGCTAATTTGGGTCTTCCCTTTTTACTTTTTCTTTTTTTTTCCCCTTGGTTAGTCTAGTTAAAGGGTTGTCAATTTCATCTTAAAAATCAGTTCTGATCATTAGATGTTTTTTTTAGACTATTTCGTTTATTTCTTTTCTGATCTTTATTTCTTTCCTTTTATTTTATTTGGTTTGTTCTTGCTTTTCTAAGTCCTTGAGATGCATTGTTAGGTTGTGTATTTGACATCTTCCTCTTTAAATGTAGGCATTCATTGCTTTTGATTTTCCTCTTAGTAGTGCTTTTGCTGCATCCAACAAGTTTAGATATGTTTCCATTCTCATTTTTTTTAAAGAAATGTTTTCCTTTCAGACTTCCCTGATAAACCATTGTTTGCTCTAAAATGTGTTGTTCAATCTCCATGTAGGTATATAATTTATAAACTTTCTTTTATTGTTGACTCCTGGTTTTAATCCATTGTGATCAGAAAAGATATAGTATAATATTTCAAGGTTTGTTTTTTTTTTTGCCTGGTACTGGGGGTTGAATGCAGGGCTTTGTGCCTACATGCTCTGCAAGTGCTGGACCACTGAGCTGTGCCCCCAGCCCCGCCCCCCCTTTTTTTTTATTTTACTTTTTGAGAAGGGTCTTGCTAAATTATGCAGACTGCCTCTGGTCTCGAACTTGTGATCCTCCTGCCTCTGCCTCCTGAGCCGCTGGGATTACAGGCGTGCGCCACTGCGCCCGGCAATATTTCAAGTTTTAAAAAATTTGTTAAGACTTGTTTGTATGATGTACATTATGGTGACTATTGGGTGAAATGTTTTCCAAATGTCTATTACATCAATTTAACATGGTATACTTTAATTCTGCTTCTTTGCTATTTTTTTCTTTTTCTTTTTTCTTTTTTTTTTTTTTTTTTTTTTTTTTTTTTTTTTTTTTTTTTTTTTTTTTTTTTTTTTTTTTTTTTTTTTTTTTTTTTTTTGTGTGTAGATGCTCTCTCTGTTGATGAAAATAGGATATTAAAATCTGTGATTGTTATTGCATTGGAGCCTATCTCTCTCTTCTGGTCTAATAGCATTTGTTTTACAAAATTGGGTGCTTTGACATTAGAAAAATAGAGACTTATAATCACGCCTTCTTGCTGAATTTAACCCTTGATCATTCTATGGTGAGCCTCTTTGTCTCTTCTTACATTTTTCATTTTAAAGTCTATTTTTTTAGATATAAATATAGATCTTCCTCACTTTAGGTTTCTATATGCTTGAACTATCATCTTCCATATTTTCAGTTTTTGTATGTTTTACTGAGGAGTTTCTTATAAGAAGTTGGGGTCTTTTTAAAAATTCATTCAGCCAGTATATCTTTTAATTGGAGATTTTATCGTAATGAAGGGTTGACTGAAGGGCGTTACACTTACTTTGCAAGCACTATAGCACTGGGATGTGCCTCCAGGCCTTTTAAAATTTTTTGTCTTGAGACGGGGTCTCCGGAAGTTGCACAGGGTGTGTTTGGCTTCAAAGTTGCAATCCTCCTGCCTCAACCTCCTAAGTGACCAGGACTATAGGCTTTGCCACTGCACCCAGCTTAACTGGAGAAGTTAAGCCATTTACATTCAAGGTTATTATTGACAAGGACTTACTCTTTCATTTTGTTAATTTTTTTCGAATTGTTTTGAATATTCCTTATTCTTCCTCTCTTGTTCTCCTTTGTGATTTGATGGTGTGTCGCACTGACAATGTTTGATTCTTTTCTCTGTTGTGTACCTACTATTCCACTGCGATTTATACTTTTACAGACTTTCATAATGGTAGTTTTTTGCCATGAGTGTAAAGTTTTCTTAAGCATCTTTTGTAAGGCACATATTGTGGTCATGAATGCTCTTAGTTTTTGCTTGTCTTGGAAGGACTTTATAATCTCTTCATTTCTGAAAGATAGTCCTGCTGGATGTCGTATTCTTACTTGTTAGTTATTTTGTTATTTAGAATACATGATTCCATCCCTTCTTGGCCTTTGATGTTTCTACTGAGAAAGCTGATATAAATTTTATAGAGCTACACCTAGTTGTGACTTGGCATTTTTCTAGATTTTAGAATTTTTGCCTTGTGCTTTGATATTTGGCTATAAAATGCCATATTGAAGATCTTTTCTGGTCATTTCCATTTAGGGTCCTATAAGGCTTCTGTACCTGAATGTCCATTTCCTTTCCAAGATTAGAGAAATTTTTCATTATAGTTTTATTGAATAAATTTTCTATATAATTAGCATTTTTCTCCTAATCTTGGGGTATTTTGAAAATGTAGATATTTATTTAATAATGTTCCAAAGTATTAAATGTTTTCTTCATTTTTTTTGTCTGACTGGGATATTTTAAAAGACCTGTTTTGAAGTTCACATATTTTTTTTCTTCCATTTGATCTAGTCTATTGTTGAAGCTTCCAGTAGTACTTTTTATTTAACTTGTTGAGTTCTTCAATTACAAGTTTTCCCTTTGGTTATTTTTCCAAATCTCTGCTACTTTGCTGAATTTCTCATTCTTATCCTGGACTATATTATTAATTTCACTTAACTATATTTTCTTGGCTCTCACTGAGGCTTTTTGTAACCATTCTTTTAAATTCTTTGAGTATTTCATCCATACTGATTTGAGGTGTGTTGTTAGATAGCAATATATTCTTTTACTGGCATAATATTACCTCATTTTTTCATATTTTTTGTGCTCCTATATTGAGATTTTGTATCTGGTAGATGAAGCATCTTTACTAATTTTATGAGGGCTCTTCTTAGTAAATGCTTTTTTCTTGAAGAGGTGTCATTGGGTGTCAGTTTTTAATATTTGCTTTATTTTCAAGTGGGCACCATAGTGTTGTCTCCCTCTGGTTTCTTTCACAGTGATTGATGACACAGAGCACAGTGCATAGCATGCTGCAGTTAGAGAGATCCACTGATTCTGTGGGCCGTGCAAGAGTGGAGGGCAATCTAGCACTTCAAACAGGTGTGGTGCATGCAGTGGAGCATGTAGAATGCTCACTGTGTGGTTTTTGTATGATGGGAGTGGTGGCCTCTGTTGTGTGATGGGGATTCCTTGGGTACTATTTGCCAAAGGCCACTGGTATTGGTTGCCCTACCAGTGGTGATGGATCTGAGGCACTGGTCCTGTGACTTGGCAGTGCTGCGGACCCAGATGCTGCACAAGGATAACTGGTGGGAGGAACAGCAGCCCCCACTCTGTGGTGCTCACACCTGTCCTGACATCAGAGAAGGTGTGGGGTGGGGAAGAAGCACCCGTGGAAACCCCGTAGGTAGGTGGAAGCAGGAACTCTTGTCTCAGGTTTCTGTGTGGGTCTTCATTACATCTTTTGTTTCTTTATGAGATTTATATTTTTTCATTTGTCTCAAGCATGTTTCTAATTGCTTGTGGTAGCATTTTAATTTTTGGCAGATAGATTTAACATCAATGTCATCTCAGTAGTAATGTCATTGATTATTTTTTGTCAGTCAGTTTGAGGTCTTCATTTATTATATGATGAAGAACTTTTTATTTAATCCTGGTTATTTTATGTGACTCATTATTTAAAGTTCCTGTTTTAGCTGGTTTTCTCTGCCATTGCTCAGTAGATGAGCCCACTTTGTTACTTCTCAGTGGAGGCAGAAGTTCAGGTTCCTCACTCATTCCTGTTTGTACCTGAAGAAGCAGGCTCTCATTACTGCCGGGCAGGGTGTAAGTTCTGTTTCTCACATGGTTTTCCCTGATTCTCTAGTAAGAGTAGCCTCTTTACTGAAAGATAATGCTGAATATTCTTTGTATTAGGTTTCTTCTGACACCTACCTGTAAGGGAAGTGTGGGGAGAAGTACTTCATCAATGCCAGGTAGGTGTTGAAATTCAGGCTTCCCACATGGTCCCCCCCAGTACTCCTTCTCTGTGGGAATGAAAGTAGCAGCACTCAGAGTTCTTTGACACTAATCCATGTAGGGGGGTTGAGTGTCTTATTACAACTCTTTCCATTGTATTTTTCCTTTTCCTCTCTTTCCTCTTCCCTGCTTCTTTTTCTTTGGTGGCGATTGGCTGGAGTAGATTTTGTCTTAATGGGCTATCTTATTCTGGTCTTTTGGCTAGAGATAGCAGGCTTTTTAGTGTATATACATCAGTATTTTTGAGTTATTATCTCCTTTAGCTTCAAGAGTGGAATATACAATGAAAAAGAAAGGAAAGAAAGAAAGAAAGAAAGAAAGAAAGGAAAAGAAAAATGACTAATTTAACTCATCACCCATCCTTCTATGAGTCCTGAGGTTCCAAGCTTATTTGTTGCCTTTTCTCCATAAGTTTATATACATGCAAAACACCATAAGTTAAAGTTTGTTTTGCATATAAAATATCCAGTCTTCTTAGTTATAATTACAGGGAGAAATGCAACTATTTAATATTCCCTGGAGTACTAGTTTTGTGTGTGGTGCTGGGGATCAAACTCAGAGCCTGGCACATGCTCGGTAAGTGCTCTACTACTGAGCTATATCTTTGGCCCTATAATCAATCACATTTTTTCCTCTATGGAAACAAGGTTTCACTTTGTAGCCCAGGCTGGCCTGTAACTCATGATCTTCCTGTCTTGGATTCTTGAATGCTGAGCTTACTGACACGCACCAATGCACCTGGCTTTATAATTATATTTTTAAAGTCTAGATTCTATATGCTCTGGAGCCCTTGTATCTTCCACCAATTCTCAATTTCTCTGAAACTTTAGAGTCCCAAGAAGCACACGTATGTTTGAAAAACATCCAGAAAGAATGATACTTTTTCTCAACTGGTGACTTTGTTTCTCCAACCCTGACCCTGTATTATTGGTATTCTTGTGAACTTGGTCTGAATGTATAAGAATATTACAAATAGTGGCTGCTGAATCATTACTGTAGACCCTAGAATCAGACAGTCCAGCTTCCCTACTTCCTTTCTAGATGGCTATGAGAAATTTACTGATGTGTCAGCATCTTGGTCTATTCACTATGAAATGGGGAAGGTATAACTACTTTCTATAGAAAAATCTGACATAGAAGATGGTAAGACCATTTTTCTTTGATTGCTTTCTAGACTTTTTTAAATCATTAGTTTTGAGAGTTTATAAGATGCGTCTTGGTTTGTATTTCTTTGATTTATCATGTTTGAGTCTCACTCAGCTTCTTGACCCTATACTTTTCAGTACAGTAGGATTAAGTGTGTTAGTGTGCATATGGAATTTACAATAGTATCTTCCTCATAAGAGCCATACAGGTATTAACCATTGGCAGCATTATCACCTAATTTCCTGAGGGCAGCACAGAAAATAGAAAAGCAGTACAATGTGATTCAAAATCTTCCCCTCCCATTAAAAGCTGCATTTTAGGCTGGGTGTGGTGGCTCATGCCTTCAATCCCAGCTACCTGGGATGGGGAGGCAGGAAGATCGCAAGTTTGAGGCCAGAGGCAGCCTGCATAGTAACTTAGTAAGACTCTGTCTCAAGCTAAAAAAAAAAAAAAAAAAAAAAAAAAAAAAAAAAAAAAAAAAAAAAAAAAAAAAAAAGGGCTAGTGGTGCAGCCCAGTGATGGAGCACGTGCCAAGCCCTGGATTTAACACCCAAGTACCGTAAAAAAGAAGGAAAGAACGAACGAACGAAAGAAAGAAAGAAAGAAAGAAAGAATGAAAGAAAGAAAAGAAAAAAAAGAAAGGTGGCATCTTCCATTCTTTTGATCCTGAGGACTCTTATTCAGGGTCCTTTCCACTTAAGGCATTTCCCTGACTGCATGAGCACATACCTAACACCAATGACATTAGAATGCTTTTTTTTAATTATGTTTTCTAATTGGTTATTACTAATAAATAAAGATCATTATTTATAAGATCATTATGTATAATTATTTGTATCTTTATATTTTACTACTCTTTCTTATTAATTGTAGTTGTTAGATGGTCTACTTTAGTTGCAAGATTTATTGTACTTCCCTGAACCTTGAAAACAGATGATTTCAGAATGCTGAAGATGGTCGTATGGAGGTGCTCTGTGTGATAGATGCATAGAGGTGGTCTGTGTGAGACTCTGCCAAGGAGGAAAATCAGAGCACCAAAGAGAAAAAATTTGAGGGAGAACTTTGGAAATAAGCAAAGAAGTGAGGGGAACCCTAAACAACACAGAAAATTGGAAAGGCAGCCTAGAGAAAAGAACAAAGCCAATTGTTATGAGACATCCTCACCCTGCTGGGAAAAGGTTGGCAGAAAAGTGACAGCTCTTCCAATCATAGCGAAACGAACGAGGAGTCGTAACTTGAGGAGAATGTTATGGTCCTCACAGGCTTTAAATCCAGATTAGGGGGCTGAATGGGCTAAGAGAGACTGCTCTGCTCTAAAGAGGGAACTCATTTGGGCCTCCCCCAACTCCCAAACTACTATAACAGCCACTGCTAGGCACCATTTTGCCTCAAGGGCTGGCCCACCCTTCACTGGACAGAAGACAGCTCCCTCAGCTCCTGCATTTTCAGCACCAGAGGACCCTGCAGGGTCTAGGGTCTTCTTTTTTGCTTGTATTTTGTCTGGTTTGGGTATCAGGGTAATCCTGTCCTCCTTCTGACAGAGTTCCTTCAACTTCAATTTCTGTACAATATTTTAAGAAGAATTGGAGTTAGTTCTTCTTTAACTGTTTTATAGAATTCAGCATTATAACCATTAGGTCATAAGCTTTTTTTAGATGGGAAATTTTGATTACTATTTTAATTTCATTTTTTTGTTACTGGTCTGTTTAGTCTTTCTTTTTCTTTGTTTCCCTTTATTATTAGTTAATTTGCATATGGTATATTTTCCATTACAGGATTTCCATACAATTGTTTCAAGTATGTGGCACTTGTTCTCTCCCTCATTACTCCCCCATGTTGCTCCTACTCATCCTCTCTCTAATTCCCTCCTGCCCCCTTGCATTTGAAACAGAAATCACATGAGCATCTCAGATGCAGAAAAGGCCTTTGACAAAGTACAACATCTCTTCCTGATCAAAGCCTGAAGAAACTGGGAATAGACAGAACATACTTCAACATCGTAAAGGCTATATACAACAAACCTATAGCCAACATTGTACAAAGCAGGGAAAACTGAAAGCATTCTCTCTAAAACCAGGAATGAGACAAGAGTGTCCACTCTCTCCCTCCTATTCAATATAGCAACTGCAGTTTTAGCCAGAGCAATAAGGTAAGAGAAAGGAATAAAAGGGATACAGGCAGGAAATGAAGAAGTCAAATTATCCTTACTTGCAGATGATATGATCCCAACTTAAAAGATTCCACCAGAAAACTCTTAAATGTTTAACAAAAGCACCAAGAACATACTATGGAGAAGAGATGGTATCTTAAGACAGTATTTTAAATAAATGGTGTTGGGAAAATTGGATATACATATGTAGAAGAATGAAATTAGATTACTTCCTCTTATCATATAAAAAAATCAAATTGAAATGGTTCAAAAATCTAAATCTTAAATCTGGATCTATGAAAGTACTACAAGAAAATATAGGGGAAACAAGACATTGCTGTAGAGAATGCTTTTCTTTTAGATAAGACCCCAAAGAGACAGGCAAATGGGATTTTACCAAACTAAGGAGCTTCTACACAGCAAAGAAAATATTTGCAAACTGTTCTTGTGGCAAAGGATTAATATCCAGAATATATAAAGAACTCAAAAATCTGAACAAGAAAGCACCACAATTAAAATCTGGGCTAAAGAACTAAATAGACACTTTTCAAATGACACACAAGGTGATAAGTAAGTGAAAAAATACTAAATTTCACTAATTCTTACAGAAATGGAAATCAAAACCAGAATGAGATATTATCTCACCCCAGTTAGAACGGCTATTATCAAAAAGACAAAAAATAACAAATGCTGGTGAGGTTGCAGAAAACAAGGAACTCACATTCTGTTGGTGGGAATGTAAATTAGTAAAGCCATTATGGAAACAATATAGAGATTTCACAGAAAAAAAAAACAAACAAACAAAAAATAGAACTACCATATGATCCAGCAATTCCACTACTCAGTATATACCCAAAGGAGATCAAATAGTTATACCAATAAGATAGCCATATTCTTGTTTTTTGTAGCACTATTCATAATAGCTAAACTATGCAATCAACTTCAATGCCCACCAGTAGATGAATGGAAAAGAACATATGGTGCACATTCCTGAGTATATACCCAAAAGAATCAAAATCAGCAAGCTTTGGGGACATTTGCTGATCCACATTTATGATGACACTACTTATAATAGACAAGACATCGACTCAGCCTAGGTGTTGGTCAGCAGATGAATGAAAAGAATCTGGCATATACACAATATTGTTGAGCCATAAAGAACAAAATCATGTCATTTGCAGGAAAATGAGTGGAACTGGAGATCACCATGCTAAGCATAATAATCTAGACACAGAAATACAAGGATTGCTTGTGGAAGAAAAAAGAAAGATAATATAAAAGTAGAAAAGGTATTATTAGAGAAGGGGACCACAGAGATGTGGGCAAGAGAGGGTAATGGGGGAGTAATATGAACAAAGTATGTTACATGCATATATGACATTGTCACAATGAAATCCATTATTTTATACATGCACCCAACAACAATAATAAAAATAAAAGGAAATTTGGTACATGTTGTTGTTGTTAGGTGCCATCAAGTTGTGTCTGACTCATAGTGATCCTCATAGGATTTTCAATGGCTGATTGTTTCGGGATTGCCTTGGGAGTGGATTGCCACATCCTTCTCCCATGTACACAGTGAAATATCACAGCCATGAAAATGAATGGAATCTTGTAATTTGCATCAACATGGATAGAACTGAAGGTCCTTATGTTAAGTGAAATCAGCTCATTTGTAGAAATTACTCTGTCAATCTCATAGAAGAATGCAATGGAATAGTAGTCAATAGAGACTGGAAGGGGGATGGAAAGTTCAATAAGTGGGGAAACACAAAGTGCACGAATTAGTTCTGGTTTTTCTATTATTTTTAGGTGCCATCAAGTCAGGTCTGACTCATGGTGACCTTATGTACAACAGAAGGAAACACTATGACACTCTGACATGCACGTGATTTTTTTTTTTTTTTTAAAGTTTGAGCCTGTTCTTGCAACCACTGTTTCTTCTCATTTTGCGTCATTCCACATCAGCAAATGGAGGTCCCCAGGGACTTTACTCCATTCTGGTTATTAAAGTCAACTCTACGTTGAGGAGTCAACTCTTCTCCAGTCATCTTTTGAGTGGCTTCTCACCTGGGAGGCTCTTTTTCCAGCACTGTGTCTGACAGTGCTTCTCTGCTCTTCCTAGGGTTTTCAGTAGTTATTTCAGGAATGGGCTCCCAGGTCTTCTCCCAAGTTTGTCTTAGTCTAGAAGCTCAGCTGAAACCTGTCCACCATGGTGGCCCTGCTGGTATCTGAGATACTGATGGCATAGCTTTTAGCATCACAGTAACATACAAGCCCCCACAGCATGACAAGCTGGCAGATATGTAGGCTTTTTCTATAACACAGTAAATTTTGATTAAAACAATCTGATATCTTTTCTAGTCATTGTGAGTACAAAATTCCCAACACATAAAAATGCTTAGTTGTTAAAGAGATGGAAATGCTTATCACCTTGATTATTATACACTATATATCAAATTACCAATATGTACTTCAGAAAGATGTACAAACATGTCTCAATAATTTGAAAAAAAACAAATGATTTTCTTTACTATCTTTGATTTGCATTCCTATTTAGGTAAAATACCCATTTTCTATATTCCTTATAAACAACTCTCATAATTATCATCTCCCTTTGCTCTGCATTCAGGAAAGCATCTCATTAATTATGTTTTTGTTTCTTACTCCTTTTAATATTTTTATTGATAATTTTACTGCTAGACAAATATCAAGAATATTTTTAGACAATGATGTTCCTGTACTATGCTCCTATACTGTTGAATTAGGATTGTCAGAGAAGATGAACCATATTTTTCTGTTTTCTTCTGGCCTACCAGCAATTTACTCTGTGTACAGCTTAAATGTGAACAACAAAAATAAAATCTCTAGGATCTTTCTCTGTTCAATTCTTCAGAGCTACTATTAATGTAATCTATATTCATATTCTTTCTTCTCTTATGCCCTCTTTCCAGCGGAATTACCTTTTACCATGTCTTTATGGTCTTTCTTTCTTTTTTTTTTTCTTTTTTTTTTTTTTTTTTTTTTTTTTTTTTTTTTTTTTTTTTTTTTTTTTTTTTTTTTTTTTTTTTTTTTTTCGTGGTACTGGGTTGTTGAACCCAGGGCCTTGTGCTTGCATGCTTTGCAAGTGCTGGCCACTAAGTTGCACCCCCCCCCCAGCCTATCTTTTTACTTTTTGAGACAGGGTCTCACTAAATTATTCAGACTGCCTCTGGTTTCAAACTTGCAATCTTCCTGCCTCTGCCTCCCAAGTCAGTAGGATTACAGGCATGCACCACTGTGCCTGGGTCTTTATGATCTTTCAAAGGAAATGTAGTATTAGATAAATGGTCTACCATTTTAACTGACACCAAATGCTAATTAGCTTCTAAATGTTGCTCATCTGTGTAAACATAAGCACATAACTTTCTGGGTTCTGTTTCACCATATCTGCAATAAGAGAGGATGAATGAGCTAAAACCATAGTGTTTTTCTATTGCTAATATCTTTGATAGTATGTTCATACTACTTATGAAATTGCTGTTGTTGTCAGGTGTCATCAAGTTGGTTCTGACTCATAGCAATCCTATGTACAACAGAACAAAACACTCCCCAACACTGTGCCATACCCAGTACTGTCAGTACTTCTCTACTCTTCATAGAGTTTTCAATGGCTAATTGTTTCAGGAGTAGGCTACTGGGTCATTCTCCTAAGCCTACAGTACCTGGTATTCCCAGTTAGTCTTTCATCCAAGGAATAACTAAGTCTGATCCTGCTTATTTTCTGAGATCAGACAGGATAAGACACTAGGGTGGTATGGCTATAGACACTTGTGATGTAGATACCATAAAATCCAAATAATGAAGATTAAAAATATATTCAGCTCAAATTCAAGCAATCCACTGACTATCAAAAACTCCACTCAACAAATGTCTGGGTATGGTATAACAATCATGATACCACTATTCATGTACCAGAATACAATTAATAGATTGCAGATAGAAAGATCAAGGCTTCTTATCACTGAGGTGGGAATGGGAACAGGGGGTGTATGAGGGTGTAGCTCAGTGGCAGAGCACTTACCTAACATGCATGAGGACTTAGGTTTGCTTCTCAGTACTACACAAAAAATGGGGTGGGAGGTATAAGTTTACAGGTAAGTAAGGGGAAGAATGATCTAGAATGATCCATGTGGTACTTGATTCTAACAGAGAACATCATTATAAACTCATGTTCAGTATAGATGATTACATATAGATTTATATCTATATATCTATATCT
This sequence comes from Pedetes capensis, assembly GCA_007922755.1. Classification (NCBI taxonomy): domain Eukaryota; kingdom Metazoa; phylum Chordata; class Mammalia; order Rodentia; family Pedetidae; genus Pedetes; species Pedetes capensis. The sequence goes on from VMDO01004863.1 coordinate 115,397, forward strand.
GTATCTATCTGTCTATACACACACACACACATATGCACACACACACACTCCTCCACATGTCTGTCATCTTGTCCTACTGTGGGGGCTTGCATGTTGCTGTGATGCTGAAAGCTGTGCCACCAGTATTTCAGATACCAACAGGGCCACCCATGGTGGATAGGTTTCAACCTAGCTTTCAGACTAAGACAGATGGGGGAGAAGGACCAGGCAGCCCACTCCCAAAGCAATTAGCACTGAAAACCCTATAAATAGCAGAGAAGCACTGTCAAATGCATTGCTGCAAAATGAGCCCCTTGGGCTAGAAGGCATTCAAGATATGACTGGGGAAGAATTGCCTCCTCAAAGTAGAGTTGACCTTAATGACAAGAATGCAGTAAAGCCCCTGCAACCTCCTTTTGCTGATGTGGCATGACTCAAAATGAGAAAACACAGTGGCTGCAACAATGGGCTCAAACATAAAAAGATCACATATGTGGGACAGTGTCAGATAGTGTTTTGTCTGTTGTACTTAGGGTCACTATGAGTCAGACCTGACGTGACAGCACCTAACAACACATAGTTAGTATGTTGTTGTTGTTGTTGTTAGGTGCTGTCGAGTGGGTATCTGACTCATAGCGGCCCTCATAGGGTTTTCAATGGCTGTTTCGGGATTGCCTTGGGAGTGGATTGTCAGGTCCTTCTCCCATTTTTGATGTGCTTGGAATTGAACTCGGGACCTCAGATACTGCAGCGCAGCGCTCTACCATCTGAGCTAAATCCCAGCGCACATAGTTAGTATACACATGTATATTTGCTTGCTCTGACAACAAAGAGGTTCTGAAGCAACAACTGCCTAGGAGCAATGAGTGCGTCTAGACCACAATTCAGTTTCAATACCCTCTGTAATAAATGGGGTCAGGGTTCCTTGAAGAAATGATTGAATTTAAAATTGGGGTGGAATATATCTATCATGAATCCAAGCTTCCTTTATTACCATTAAGTAAAGATGTGCTACAAAAACAAAAATGTACTGTAGTACATGGTGCATGCTTTTAATTCTAGCTACTTGGGAGAATGAAGCAGGAGGATCACAAGTTTGAGGCCAGAGATGGCCTACACAACTTGATGAGACCTTGTCTCAAAATTTACAAAAGGGGGGTGGGGTGCTGCCCAGTTGTAGAACATTTGCCTTGCATATACAAGGCCCTGGTTTCAACCTCCCAATACTACAGAACAAAACACCACTATGCAAGGATGAGTGTATATCAAAAGGGCACCAGAGTCATGTGAATGTCCTCCCTATGTCCAAGTCAAGAATAATTTGAGGAACAAAATAAAGTATTACTGGATTATAACTCAAAGTTTAATATCTGAGTCAATATTGACCTAAGTAAATAATTGAATAAATTAATCAGCAGAGGAGAGTCCATAAATGTCCCATGCAAAAGAAATTCAAATAATTGGTATAGTTACTTTTTCCCAAATTCTTGGAGTATAACTTCCATATTCCCTAAGTCTGAACTGTGGATAGTAACTTCTTTCTAAGAAGAAAAATATGCAATGGAGGAGAAAAGAGTAACTTTACAGAGAAATCTGGTAAACCCTTCCTTAGCCCAATGATCAAGCCACATTCACCATTGGTAAGTCATGTTGTTACCATGAGCCCTTGGTAAGATGTGATGAGAACAGCATTTTATCTTCGTGATCTTCCTCCCAAAACAGTCTAATGACAAGAAAAACAGCAAATCCCAATAGGAGGAAATTCTGCAACATACCTGATTATTAGCTCTGAAAACTTTCAAAAACATCAAAAACAAAGTCTAAGAAATTATCTCAGTGCAGAGGAATCTTTGGAGATCTTAAAATTGGTTGTAATGTGAGACCCTAGAATGGAAAAAAAGATATTTGGTTAAAACAAAGGAAATATATAGAGAATTGACTTTAGTTAAACTACTGGTATTTGTTCATTCATTGTGACTAATATACTGTATTACAAATGTAAGATATCAAAAACAGAGAAAACTAGGTGTGGCATGTGTGAAAACTATTATTTTTGCAGTTTTTTCTGTGAATCAAACTGTTCTAAAATAAAAATGCCTGTGACATAAATGCTCAGTTGGTAGAGTATTCCTCAGCACTCTCTGAGGACACAGGTTCAATCCCCAGCACTGCAAAAACAGGGGAAGGATGTGGCAGTCCACTCCCTGAAGCAATCAGCCATGAAAACCCTGTGAGGGTTGCTATGAGTCAGACACAACTTGATGACACCTGACAACAACAACATCACATAAATGACTATATGAACGGGACTACAAAGTGTAGGCCACAAGGGCAGAGAGATTTTTTTGAAATGGGTAATGAAGGTAAGCCAGTCTTGGTGGCACAGACTGGTAAGTGACTCACTGAAGAGGCTGCAGCAGAAGGGTCACAAGTTCAAGGTCAGCTTGGGCTGCACATTTTTAAGATTGCCTGCAGCCAGCCCTGTGGCTTCTGTTCCGTCAGATCTTGGAAAATAAGCAGGGTCAGGCCTGGTTAGTACTTGGAAGGAGACTGCCTGGGAACACCAGGTGCTGTAGGCTTGGGAGACGGACCTGGCAACCCACTCCCAAAAATCAATCTGCCATTGAAAACCCTATGAACAGCAGAGTAGCACTATTGTATGTAGGGTTGCTATGAGTCAGATACTGACTTCGATAGCACCTAACAACAACAATGAAGGAAAATTTGTGGGAAATAATAAATTTTAGCTAGTTTAAAAATATAGATGAGAATCATTTATTCTTTTTTTCCTTCCTCCTTGGAAAACTAGATGCAAATAGAAGACAGTTTGGACACTATGTAACTCAGCCAGCATGCTTTAGATTTCAGTAAATAGCTTATAATCACAATCATCAGACCAAGGACGGTGAGCCAAGCTATTATTACTATTATTTTCCAATAAAATAATTACCTTCATTTGGACCATGAAAATGTTTCAGGGGAGAATTATAGTAGTAAACACACCCACTGAAATTATTAATTAGTTTTATACAACCATTGCCAAAAGGCACAGAAATAACTGATTCCTATTTGGGAAGCAGACAAACAAACAGGATACGAACAATTTTTTGCACAATTGTGTGGGTTTGATTCCCAAAAGCTATATTTTGAATTCCCATTTGATTCAGGCTCATCAGAGAACAATGTATTTGTCTTGTAATTGTTAATTGACTTCCATAATGTAGATATATGATACATTGACTTTTTATATTTGTAACTATTTCCCAGTAATGTGATGATGACATACCAGTTCAGATTGTCTTTTAATATTCAAGGCATTTTTATATGCTTAGGGCCTTATTTTTTTTTTGCCAACTAAAGTGTAAATTTGCCTGCAGCCGTAGCCCTGTGGAATCTGATCCCATCAGATCTCGGAAGCTAAGCAGGGTCGGGCCTGGTTAGTACCTGGATGGGAGACCGCCTGGGAACACCAGGTGCTGTAGGCTTGGGAGAAGGACCTGGCAACCCCCTCCCAAAAATCAATCTGCCATTGAAAACCCTATGAACAGCAGAGAAGCACTGACAATAGTGTTTCCCCTGTTGTACAGAGGG